>CM075808.1:98311219-98409078 GCA_037975025.1 Excoecaria agallocha | reverse complement strand
AAATAAGCTCTATCAAACTCTACATGTTGGTACTCTTGGGCTCATTTCATCATACTCCAGTGGAGTTTCTACCATATAAGCCGATTTACCTTTTCCTCCTCCCCTTTTTTGTTTTAATTCTTTGTACCAATCAGGATAGCCATGTAACTTAAAGCAAAATTCCTTCTCATGACCTGCTATTTTACAAAACTCACAGAACTTCTCTTCTTTCTTCTTAGAATCCTTCTTCTTAAAACTACCTCTCTCGCCATTAAACTTGTCTATTCCAGAGCCTTTTTATCATCATAGCATTACTTTCAACGGAATCATGCATCATGTTAACCTCTCGCTGCCTTTCTATATGAAGCACCATAGCATATACTTTATTTACATTTGCAAAGGATCACATGCTAAAATCTGACTCTTAATATGATTAAAACTTTGATTAAGTCCCATCAGAAACTGCACTACTTTATTTCTTGTATCAATTTCTTCAAGTTTCTTGCTTAGCTGACATGTACAACCATTATAAGAACAAACTGGAATCGGTTGCAATCTTGATATTTCATCTTAGCACTTATGAAGCTTGCTATAATAGACTGTAACCAAACTATTTCCTTGTTCAACTGAAGTTATATCTCTTTGAATATGGTATATTTGTGGTGTATTATTGCTATCTCCAAATAATCTTTCTTTTAATAAATCCCACAAAACTTTAGAAGTAGGAATATAGATGAAAGTCTCTGCTATCTCCTTACTAATAGAATTCAAGATCCACTGCTTAATCATACAATCCACCTTTCTCTAGAGTTTGTATTCTTGTGTATTGCCAAGTGGTGGCACAATCGATTCATCAACAAATCCCAATTTATCCTTCGCTTCCAAAGAATTTGCCATCGAAACACTCCAACTCTTGTAATTGTTAGTAGTGAGAGCAGTAGTTACCAAAACCATCCCAGGGTGATCTGAGCTGTGTAATTGCATCGGATCATCTTCTACCTAAACTCTTGGAGCCTATGAAACAAACCTTCGATTTTCTTCTCTTGTCACCGTAGATTCAACATCATCCAAAATAGGTGCCATTAAAAACAAGAAAGAAAAATGGATCTTGAACTAATTTTCAAGAAAAAAAAATCGAAAAAAAAATAATCTAATACTGTAAAACTGGAACTACGATATATTCCAATAATCTTAACAATACTGCTACCAGAATAGCCCTAGAACCAGGTAGGCTTTGATACCAAGAACAAATCTAGCTTCAACTAGATCTTATAAGAACAAGAACAAGAAGAGCAACGAACAATACCTCGCTTATTTCTTCTTGTAGTTTCACTTTGATAAAAATAGAGCAAATGAAGCTTTCTATTTATATACAAAACGTCCAGCTAATAGAGACAAAAACAAACAAACTTTAACTAACTAACAAAAAACTAACTAAACAAATAAATACAATACAAAACGGTGAGTATTGTTGTTCACATTTAAATAGCTTGCTGTTTGTAAACAGCTTGCTATTTCTGTATATTGGATTGAATACTCCTTAAATAGCTTGTTGTTTCTGTGTTTACTCGAATTTAGGAATATCAAAAACCAAACAACCGAAATTAGGAATTCAAATGACCAAAACTTGCACTTGCAGAAGCACAAAATTCCCTAAATAGAAAACAATAAAACAACCTCAACAAAACCCAGTTTCTATATAAAGATCTTCGAAAAAAAAGTTAAAATGGTTGTGAAATTACCAGAATATCAAACAAAAACCAAAACTGGAAGCAGATAAGATCAAAGGCATTTTGACTGCTCAGAAAAACAAATTAATGAAGCCATCAACTCAAAAACCCATTAATCTCCAAATAAAAAAAATATAATATTATAATATTGTAGCTTTGTTTTTTTAACATATAAATAAATGAATTTAGATATTGGTTAGATAAGGGTGTTCCTCTATCTCCTGCACCAGTCAAAGTGCCTGATTTACAGAACATGTAAGTCGTCGTGGGTCATGATGACCGGGTCATAGGATCCAACCCAATGAGTATACAGACTCAGTTGCAGAGGATGCAGATTACAGAATAGGAGCAACAAATTATGTATAGAAAGAATAGCGATGAGAATCTAGTTGGTGGTTATACTAGCGATTATTACGTTCAAAAGTTGCCGGAAAAAGTTCCTCAAGAGCGAGGCAAAAGGTGGGTGGAGTGGCTGAGATAGGAGGAGACTGCAAACCAAAAGAGAGAAAGAAGTGAAAGAAATTTAAAAAAAAAAATTACACAGTAAAAAAATATTAATTTAGGGACCCATCTGACACTTAGGTGGCAAGTCTTGTCTTGCGTGTTAGGCACGTCATTCAGCTACATGTCCACGTAATAGGCAATGCTAGTGCCATTAGACTTAAATTGATAGGATGCAAACGGAGGGGTATTTTTGTATTTATTTTGTAAGTTGAAGGTCATTTTGCTCTAAAAAAAATATTAGAAACATTTTAGCTCCACCAAGATAACTTCAGGTACATTTTTGTACTTTTTTCCATGTAAAAATGTTATGTGACAATTTATCACTAACTTGTTCAATCAAAAAATTTATGGACATGCATGATCTATATAAATATTTTTTATGGAGAACATGCGAATCTATAATCTTTAATCTATAATGACCATTAACACAGGAAGAACAACAATTATATACATTATCATTAATTAATTCACAACAAGTTTTTAAATTTTTCTGTTCTTTTTAAAAATATTTACATGACTATTTTTTATTTTATTTATTTATTTATTTATTTTTGCGGTTCAGATGGCCAAGGTTAAAAGCAATTGTTTAGCAAGTAAAATTATTTTTTATATGAAAATTTTATGTTCAAAAAGGGTATCTTTGAGGGCATTTTTACTGGTTGACTTTAAATGATCAATCCTTTAATTTCTCTTTGATCAATAAATTAAAGGATTGTGGCTGACATTATTTAGACCAGTAAAAAAATAGCCTTTAGTAATAAAATTATCCCATATTCATCTTAATTTAGAATGAGTTTGAAGTGCCTATTCAGAGGCAATTTTTTTCCTGTAATTTTTAATTTTTTTTTTCCATATCAATTTCTTGAAAATGATAAGTAAAGACACTGTTAGAAATGTGGTTGGAATTGTTGGTAATGTGATATCCTTTGGCCTGTTTCTATCGCCAACCCCTACATTCATTCGCATAATCAAGAAAAAAGATGTGGAAGAGTTTCAATTTTTCCCATACGTTGCGGCGGTGCTGAACTGCATGTTTTGGGTGTTCTATGGATTGCCTATAGTTACAGAAGACAATATCCTAGTGACCACCATAAACGGTGTCGGATTAGTGATAGAATTGATCTACTTAACCATATACTGCATTTATGACAAGAACAACAAGAGAAGAACAAAGGTATTGTTGTCCCTCGTACTGGAAGTAATATTCATAGCAGCAGTCGTAGTTATAACATTGTCGTTCATCGATTTTTCAAAGAGAAGTCTCTTTGTGGGCGTATTTTGTGATGTTTTTAACGTAATAATGTATGCTTCGCCACTTGCTATCGTGAAAAAGGTTATTAAAACCAGAAGTGTGGAATATATGCCATTTTTTCTATTGGTTGCCAACTTCGCCAACGGTAGCATTTGGTTTACTTATGCTCTTATCAAAATTGATGTATTTGTATTGGTTAGCAATGGGCTTGGTGCTATGGCCGGCGCTGCCCAACTCGTAATTTATGCTATCTACTACAAATCCACTCCTAAACAACCAGATATCAAGCCATCTGAGGTTGAGCTCCAAAAGCCAAATTCACTTTCTGCTAGAGTCTGATTGTTTCCATTCCATATCATATGTGCATTTTCACATTCCCTTTTTTAGGTTTAAGGTTTCACCTTAATTTTAGATTTGTATTTTGATTTTTTGTTTGCTTAGTTATCTTCCGTTGAAGATGAATTCGAATTTCGGTGCTAGTTATATGTTAAACTTGTTTTTAGCTGTCTTCAATGTGGCATTCTAGCAGTACGTTGGCATAAAAAATATCCTTGCTTTTAGGTAGAACTAAGCATGCCAAACCATGCTTCTTAATTACTTGTAATTAGTTTATTCAAGTTAAATGAAATATAATCAATATTACTTTTCATTTTCCATCTTATCCTTGTCACAGCATTAGGAATCTATATATTAAGGTCACGTTTGTTAAACTTGAAAAGGTCAGAATGGAAATAAAATAAAGTTATTCTAATTTTTTTCGACATTTTCAAACGTTTGTTAAAAAAATAAAACTTATAAAAAAATTACGTAATTTTTAACTATTTATATTTTTGAACAATCAATATATGCATATCTTGACATAGGATTATATATATATATATACTAGATAAAAAATAAATAGAAAATTACAAAAAAAATATATTTTTAATTCATCTTATTTAACAAACAATTGAAACAAAATTTTAAAATATTTTACAATCTTATCTTGAATACCTTATATTTTAATCCGAAAAATATTTCAATTTTATCTTAAAATACCTTATTATCTGAATTTTTTTTAACAAACACTATCTAAAAGTTTATATAAATAAAATGTCATCCTATTCTCATATGGTATGATAATTTAGTAGGACCGGCCTAATTATGGTGCTCGGACGAGAATTACTAAACTTGTATTTGTATTTCAGTCCTTTTAATTTTGCAACATTTTTGTTTTCATCTTGTAGAAATTTTAGTTCTTTGTAATGAACTATTAATTCCTCTTGTTTCTTTATTTTTTAATTGATTGTATATTTATTTATTTATTTTTGAATTTTGCATATTTAATTGTTGTTTTTTTTCTTCTTCTTTTGATAATGTATATTTAGCTATATTGTTATTACGTTCTTGTTTTGTGAATGGGTGGGTGCGCCTTCCATTAAATTTGGATTTTAAAATCCAAATCCTACATTCCAAAACCTCTTGTTATATCCACAAATGAAGATAAATTTAGGTTTGGCCATACATGAACAGCTTATAAGTAAAACGCTATTTAATTTGTGATTCATTAGCAAAATGAGTTATAACCTAAATGAAAGAAATAAATAGGATGGCCATTGGGATAAGGTTTAAAATAGGCAAAGTATTTTAAATTTATTTCTTAATTATAAATGGAAGAAATATGCATATGTAAACTATAGAAAATTACTTTCATATTGTGTACATAAAAAAAATCACAAATAATGTAAATAAGCCACAAACAAACATTTCATAAACGGCTCATAAACTTTCCTGAATGTTTATGCTGTATATGTATAACGTAAGCAACAATAATAATATTTTATTAATATTACATAAAAGTTATATAATATTAAATCAAATGGGAACGGTTCATAAAATATTTAAAATAAAAAAAAAATTGGAATGTGTGTATATATTATATATCTGGTAAAGTTAAGTAATATTTTGAATAAAAATGGTGTTTATTAGAAGTATAAATAATAAGTTTTTCCATATATTATCAATTAAAATTCTACACTAAATTATATTTTTTTTGACAAAATTTTAAGTTTTAGTTGTATGCCAAGCAAGCGTAATATGTAAAATAATATTTTCTTTATGTCATCACTCATGCGATGTAAAATAATATTTTCTTTATGTCATCACTCATGCGAGTTAATTTCTATATTCTTTTTATCAAGGTCCTAATTAAAGTAAACATAATTTCTCATAACAATTATAAAACATTAAAATTGAAAATCATGCTAGCAATTTTTAATTTTAGAAGTTGTTGTTAAGATTATTAATGTACAAAATCTTAGTTTAGTGGAGCATATTTAACTAATAAGTAAATTTTGTATATTTTTAAAAATAATTTTTCAACACAATTACTTTTATTGAAGTATTTTACTATTTTAAATTTTTCAATAAACATACTTTCTTTTTATGTAGTTGGCATAAAAACATATTGAGGAAATTACCCCAATTGCCAACTTTTTTTTCCTTTTTTCAAAAAATACAATCCTCTCTCCTTATTTTTCATAAATCTCACTTTTTAAATTTTTGTTTACATAAATACAATTTTTTTTTTGTATGTGTTCTTAATGAAGCTTTAATTTGCAAAAGTAGAATTAAAGCATATTCAATTGCAGCAAGAATTGAAGGATTGACAACGAATGAGACATTGATAAAATAACTTCGCGACGCCGGCCACTCCTCTAATAGTTTATTGGATCGCCATTTTTCTTTGCAAGATAATTTGAGCCCTTACCTTGCGACTCGTATTTTTCTCCAGTATCTATCTTCCTCGCAAGGTATGTAGATTGGAGGCTAATGGATACCAGCCAAATCTCAGTTTTGTGCCTTATGATGTAAGTGATGAAGAAAAAAGACGTATACTTATGACTCACAGTGAGAAATTATTGGCCCAAGGCTACATCTAAATTTTGATGATAATCAAACCTTAAATAAACTTTATTGAGAAATCTATTTTAAGCTTATTTTGCAGGTATCTTTATTTATCATTTTGATGCAATTATCAAAAATGAAGATTGTGGAATGAATTCTTGAAGACCGAGTTAAAGAATATCTTAGTCTAAGAAAAATTAGGTTATTAAATTGTAAGATCAATTTGAGGATCAAATTATCATTCATACATACATATCCTAAGTTTTAAAATTGCATAAAAATGTTTTTAAGTCATAAATCTCATTTTTAGTTAAAACTGGTTTCTTTCATAAAATACTTTAGAAATTGATTCGTCAGAATTTACATTAGAAATTGGATTAGAAATCTGACAAACTTTCTGATAAAAAATCTGCTTTGCGCTAAAAGACAAAATAACGGCTAGTTAGAGACAAATTCGTCTGTTCTGTCTTCTAACGGTCATAAACGGCTAGTTTTGTATTTTCTCACTTCAAAACATGTTTTTGGGCATAAATATGTGTTGTTAGATCATTTAGAAGTTTAGAGAGAATATTGAAAAGATTTTCTAACTCTTAGGAAAGATTTTCTAACTCTTAAGAGAAAAGCTTACTTGTTTTAAATCTCACTTTCCATCTTTGCACTTCATCTTTATTTATCATCCTCAATTGATTATAGCTTTTGTTGTAATTATTTGTGAGAAATGTTTATTGTGAAAAATTGTGAGTTGGGTTGGCTAGAACCTAAGTGAAATTTTAGTAAGTGTTTCAATCTTTTACTTGGAAAAAAGATTATGGGTAGATATACATAGGATTGTATATTGGCTTGAACTCTTGCCCTTAAAAGAGTTAAGAGTGGAGAGAAAAGCTCAAGAGTGATTCTTGAGGAGTGGAGATAGGCAGGTTGGCCGAACTAGTATAAATTCTACGTGTGATTTACTTTTCTACTCTATTTTCTATCTTCTACAATTTTCTTTTACATTCTGAAAATTTGTGTTTTCAAAATTCTGTTCCTTTAGAAATTTGGCCAGAAAATTTTAAGACACCCAATTCACCCCCCTCTTGAGTGTCTTTCGGGACCTACATTTGGTATCAGAGCCTGGTTCTCAATTTTCTAAGGTTTAACACCCTTGAGTGATCCTAAAAATGGTCGAATCAAGCAGTTCTCCTAATGCTACTCCTTTCAAAGAATGACATTTTGTTCATCGTCCTTCAATGTTTAGTGGTGAAAACTATCCTTTTTGAAAAGTTATCATGAGACACTTTATTCAATCACAAGATATGGATTGCTGGGATATTATTGAAGATGGATATGAGCATCCACGAAAGATTTCTGATGAGGAAGGAGCTTCAGAAACTGCTACTATTTTAAAGACCAGAAAAGAGTTCACAGAAGTTGAGAAGAGAAAAGTGCAGCTAAATTCTAAAGCTATAAGCATACTTTTTTGTTCACTGCACACAAATGAATTCAACAGAGTTTCTGGATGTGATACAGCTAAAGAAATCTGGGATAAGCTACAAGCAACATATGAAGGTACAAATCAAGTTAAAGATACTAGACTTCATGTTCTTATGGTAGATTATGAAGCATTCAAAATGAAGCCAAAAGAGTCATATTCTGAGGTAATCAACAGGTACGTTAAATTAACTAATGAAATTAAAGCTCTTGGTAAGAAACTTGATGAATATAATAAAATTACTAAGCTTGTTAGAGGTCTCACACCTAGATGGGAAGCAAAAGCATCAATTTTGTTAGATAAGGATCTCGATACTTTAAATTTTGATAATGTTTGTGGATCTATTATTTCTCATGAGCTTTACATTAAGTCTCAAGATGCAGAAAAAGAAAAAGATAGAAAATTGAAAGCTGTTGCTCTCAAAGCAGAATTTGGAAGTGATTATTCTACAGGTGATGATGAGATGGATTTAATTACAAAGAAGTTCAAAAAGCTGTACAGAAATGGCAAAAAATCGTACAAAAAGTAGCATCAGAAATTCTCCCACCATAAAGCAGAAAATTCATCAAATTCTGGTGGAGATGTAATTTGCTATAAATGCAACAAACCCGATCACATAAAACCTAATGATGGGGATTTATGTGAACCCTTAGTCTCACTAGACTGTGTATAGGATGAGTAGGGTATCGTTCCAAAGTGAACGGGGTAAATTTTGTATTGAAATCACAAAGACTAGATGGATAGGTAACGAATAAAATAAAGATCATGCATTTAACTAAATATCTAAACCACTTTGGATATATTAAATTAATTTGGATTAAAGATGACTTAAATGATGGTATGAACATACATTAAAAATTATGAAATAGTAATTCATTTAAGAACAAGTTCTAAATAATTATATAAATAAAGTGACTGGAGAATTTAGCCAAGATTCTTTAATGCAACACTCGTTGTCAGTAAAGATATTTTCATTTAGAGTCTATAAGCACTCTCGTGTCATTATAGAGATAAATAAAAATTATGAAGCTCTATGCCAATTCTTTAACCCCCCAAAGTGAATTCCTTAAGTCAAATTAAAGGAATTCAATGCTTCAAGTACATTCATTTGTTTTTCCATTAAAGAATTTCAACTCTCGTTGCGAATAAATTGACTAACATGCCAAATATGGTGGCCAATCATACATAGAAAATCAAAGCACACAAATGGATGTAAATCATAATTCATGCATAATAAGAATAAACATGTCTTAAACAAATACTAGTACATATTTATAATGTACAAAGGAAACTAGCCAAATACATATTTGAATTAAAGATAAACAAGAGAAAGAAAACTATCTCATGTTCCTTTGGCTTTTCCCTTTGTAATCATCTACTAAAAAAACTAAGTAAAAATGTTTGTCCAAAATAATAACTATATTTCTAAAAACTAAAACATTGATTGATTCTCCTCCTTCTTTCAGCATCCTGGATCCCTATTTATAGAGATTAAGTCTATAGATATGTCCCTTTAGAATAGTTGTCAATCATGGAAAGTTGTCCTGAAAAGTCCTGATGGTTGGCTGAAGGATCGGTTGCAAAAAGGTGGCATCGTTTGAGAACAGGTGCTTTGTCCGACTTGTGAATGCCTTCACGAGTCGTGAATTCCATCAAGCCTTCTTTACTCGTGATCTTCCCTTCGTCTCGTGAAATTCCTGCTAACTCATGAACTTGTGTGTGAGTCGTGAAGTTTTGTGTGACTCGTGAACTTGTGTGTGACTCGTGAGCTTTTGTGTGACTCGTGAAGTGTGTGAGTCGTGAGCCTGTGTGTGACTCGTGAACCTGTGTGTGACTCGTGAGCTTTTGTGTGACTCATGAAGTGTGTGAGTCGTGAGCCTGTGTGTGACTCGTGAGCCTGGTTGTGAGTCACGCACTGCATCACGACTTGTTTGATCTTTCTTCCTTTTTACACCTAAATTACCCTACAATGCAAATAAACACATAAAATAGACAAAAATACATAAAATATAAATAATTTAACATACTTAGCTACCTAAATGAAAGATAATATACATTAAATAATATACCATTTTATATGGTATCAAATTCCCCCACACTTAAAGCTTGCTTGCCCTCAAGCAAGAGAAAATAATGAGAAAATTTAATTCCAAATTAAACTAAGTAAGTTGTACTATAGAGCATTGTTCATTATGCATATTGGATAGGATTGAAATGAAATCAAAGACCTTAAACACTCAAAATATCAGGAAATCAAATCTTAAAGCATGCATTCTAAATTTAACAAGTCACCTAAGTTTACTAAGTCCAACATCAAGAGTATAAAGTCTCAAAACTAAACATGCTGAAGGGAGAACATTGATAATAAAATTTTAGATTCTAAGGTTGTCAGTTGCCTTTTAGGATAATTTGCAAGCGCTCGTACCCTTAATCCAATCTCATGGCATTTTTAGACTTTGCTTTTTCTTTTTTTTTTTACATTGGTATATTTTTAGACTCTATCCCATGAATTTTAAAATATCAAGAGAATGTAGTATTGGGTGCATTTTACGCTCCATCCCATACTCTATTGAAATTTTTGGATATGCATCTTGCGTTATTTTATTTTCTTTTTTCATTTTCATTTTTTTCTTATCTCCACTAGTCCTCATCCATTATTGAAAGGCCTAAGGGTAAGAATTATGACTATAGTTTCCATGAGGTAACTAAAACCCAAAAATCTTAAACTAAATGAGCAATTTCTAACCTTGAAGCATAGTTAGTAAAGAGACTAAATAACCTAAAATGTTGAAAGAAGTAAAAAGAGAGAACTTGAAAAATGTAAAACACATACTAAAAGCTTTGAAAGACTAATAAAATAAGCCTCAAAGGTAAATGACTTAACATAACAACCTATATGATATACAAAGTGAACAATACTTTATAATAAAACTAACTGAAAAGTCTAGTTAAAAACAAATACACATAAACACACATGCAACCAACATATAAAACACACACAAAAACTCATAAAATACAAACATACATGCAAATATACAAATATACTCCCCCACACTTAGAACAAACATTGTCCTCAATGTGAAGAAATGAAAAGAAAAAGGAAAAGGTAAAATAAAGAACAAAGAAAAAAATCTTCCTTGATAATTATGGTGTAGGTGGAGATGAGACTACCAAGTTTCCTGCACAAAACCAAAAGAAATTTTCGTTAGTCTAAGATCATAATATCCAATTTATCATTCTAGAAATCCTCATGCTTTTTCGAGGAATAAAATGAAAAATAAAACTGCATACACAAAAATAAATAACTAACTACTAACATACAGTCCTAAAACATCTACTACTTCGTTTTAATCAATAAAAATTCATTTAAACCGTTCCCCGGCAACGGTGCCAAAATCTAATGGGGATTTATGTGAACCCTTAGTCTTACTAGACTGTGTATAAGATGAGTAGGGTATCGTTCCAAAGGGAATGGGGTAAATTTTGTATTGAAATCACAAAGACTAGATGGATAGGTAACGAAGAAAATAAAGATCATGCATTTAACTAAATATCTAAACTACTTTGGATATATTAAATTAATTTGGATTAAAGATGACTTAAATGATGGTATGAACATACATTAAAAATTATGAAATAGTAATTCATTTAAGAACAAGTTCTAGATAATTGTATAAATAAAGTGACTGGAGAATTTAGCCAAGATTTTTTAAAGCAACTCTCGTTGTCAGTAAAGATGTTTTCATTTAGAGTCTATAATCACTCTCGTGTCATTATAGAGATAAATAAAAATTATGAAGCTCTATGCCAATTCTTTAACCCCCCAAAGTGAATTCCTTAAGTCAAATTAAAGGAATTCAATGCTTCAAGTACATTCATTTGTTTTTCCATCAAAGAATTCCAACTCTCGTTGCGAATAAATTGACTAACATGCCAAATATGGTGGCCAATCATACATAGCAAATCAAAGCACACAAATGGATGTAAATCATAATTCATGCATAATAAGAATAAACATGTCTTAAACAAATACTAATACATATTTATAATGTACAAAGGAAACTAGCCAAATACATATTTGAATTAAAGATAAACAAGAGAAAGAACACTATCTCATGTTCCTTTGGCTTTTCCCTTTGTAATCATCTACTAAAAAAAACTAAGTAAAAATTTTTATCCAAAATAATAACTATATTTCTAAAAACTAAAACATTGATTGATTCTCCTCCTTCTTTCAGCATCTTGGATCCCTATTTATAGAGATTAAGTCTACAGATAGGTCCCTTTAGAATAGTTGTCAATCATGGAAAGTTGTCCTGAAAAGTCCTAATGGTTGGCTGAAGGATCGGTTGCAAAAAGGTGGCATCGTTTGAGAACAGGTGCTTTGTCCGACTTGTGAATGCCTTCACGAGTCGTGAATTCCATCAAGCCTTCTTTACTTGTTATCTTCCCTCCGTCTCGTGACATTCCTGCTAACTCGTGAACTTGTGTGTGAGTCGTGAAGTTTTGTGTGACTCGTGAACTTGTGTGTGACTCGTGAGCTTTTGTGTGACTCGTGAAGTGTGTGAGTCGTGAGCCTGTGTGTGACTCGTGAACCTGTGTGTGACTCGTGAGCTTTTGTGTGACTCGTGAAGTGTGTGAGTCGTGAGCCTGTGTGTGACTCGTGAGCCTGGTTATGAGTCACGCACTGCATCACGACTTGTTTGATCTTTCTTCCTTTTTACACCTAAATTACCCTACAATGCAAATAAACACATAAAATAGACAAAAATACATAAAATATAAATAATTTAACATACTTAGCTACCTAAATGAAAGATAATATACATTAAATAATATACCATTTTATAAGGTATCACCTAATTGTCCCAATCTAAAAAGAAAGAAGAAAAAGTTTTGAAAGAAAGCTATGAAAGCTACATGGAGCGACATTGAAGATTCAAGTACAAGTAAACCAGAATCTGCAAATTCTGATGATGTTGGTTTGATGGCAATTTCTGACCGTGAAGACCAAAATTCTAATTTAGATGCTGATGACAGATGTAACACCCTACTCTCTTTCATATATCCGTACATTATATATATAGCGATACTAAACAGATATACACATATATCTATGAATCCAAAATCATTTACCTCAGTTTATGCGATCCCATTCTCTTTATGTATACATGTCATGCGACAATTCTTTCTTCACATCCCGAAATCTTCTTTTCCTGCGTACAGTCAACAACCGCACGCTAAGCAACATTGTCGCTTAGTGGTGGATACAACTACTCAAAATTTCATTCGATTAAATTTTATTTTTCAATTTTTATTCTATTAAGCCAGTCTTGTTATTTGACTAACTTTATGCCTGTAATTTTCATTATTATTTACTGCTCCTTGTCTACCTCTTTGTTTAGATTGTCCTTTTGTTACTTATTTAGAATTCTATATGGGTACACCATAATTTATACAGTAAATTTTTACTAGACAACATTCATTCGTTGTAACGTTCCATTTCTATTCTGTTACTAACCTTCTTTTCTCCACCGCTATTTAGTATTTTGTCGTACTTCATTTTCCTATATTTTCTCATTTTCTCTTATACTTTCAACTAAGTTCTTGCTTTTAAAATTTAAAATTTTCTGTCTAGCTAGATCAATATTTCGTTAATTATTTTCTCAAACTACTAGTTTATCATTCGTTTCTTCTTGAATATTTCTCGCCATGAACTTATTATTTTCTTTTAATTTGTCCCTTAATTTCATTCTTTGATCCATTCCACAATATCATATTTTATTTATTTATTTATTTTTGTCATCCCTTTGACCATATTATGATTTCATTCATTATTTATAAAAATCCATTCAGATTCTCTCTTTTGATATTAATTACAGTTTAATAATTAGGTCAACAATGCTATTTATTTTCGATTAAGTCATTAGACCTTCTTTACTTGTCTTTATCTTTATTATATATTTTTCTTGTTTGATTACATTTTTTTCCTCATTAAATAGAAAATTACAAATCAAATTCTTGTAATCTCTTTTTATTACATAAATCTATGATTTATTCTTAATATATTCATAATTTACTTTAGATCTCTTTATCATTTATTCTGTCTAATTAATTTCTCAATTTTCTTTGAAATTGACATTTATTTAACTTGACTAATTTTGATCACAATATTAACTGATTTAACGTTCTTTATCCTTTAATTTAATTTAAGTGCATAAATTGTAATTTAGATCCTAAATTTCTCTCATGATGTTGAACTACATTTTGATTCTTAACATTTTTACTGTTGACGATTTTTTTTCCTTCTTAACTTGTCTATTAAATTTGATTCCTCTAATTGTTGTATTAATATTCCAATTTACTATTTTCTCTAATTAACTTATATTTGGATTCTTTGAATTTTTCAAAGATGGTAGATTTACAATTTAGCCCTCTAATTTTTTATTAATTATATTATTGCCCCTTTCTGTCTTATTTAGCCAAGTTAAGTTTTGTATTGCTCTTTTTGGTCCAACTAACCAATTTACTTTTATTTTATCACGTAATTACAATTTTACTCTTACTCATCACATTGATCTTATTTTTCACATTGTTTATTATTTATTTATATTTATAACATCCAAATTATCATAATTATTCTTTTATCTCGATGTCAAACAAGATTACCATTTTTGCCTATAGTAAAATCCAGTGGAATTGCAACGAGCTGGATAAACGGGATATAATCGGGGGATTCAGTTCTCGAAACCATCCAATCCCCTTTAACAATTTTTCTCAGTCAATATACGCAATTATATATATATATATACACTCATGCAGTTGTGGATTCAGCTCTCGGAGCCATCCAATCCACAATTCAATATAATTTCATACACACACACATGTATTTATATATAAACACAGTTGTGGATTCAGCTCTCGGAGCCATCCAATCCACAACTCAATTGAATTACATACACCGGAAGAGCTCTCGGAGCCATCCAATCCGGCGTTACATATCAAGGCACCGTATTATAAATTCCCTAATTGGCATGCCAACCTTATCCAATTACCCCAATCCCTATCTAATTTTACTAAGGACAAATATAATATTATCATTAAAAACATTAACTAGTATCATCGACATGTATTAGCATTATATATATATATATTCAGGATACCTGTCATTTTCCTTATCTTTAATCACTTCATTTCATCATTATTTCTCCTTTGTTCCGTATCAACATCATCATTTACTACTGTAGACATCATAGTACTTTACTTTACTACTTTTCAACTCAATCTATGAACTATTCATCTTACATTAATTAACAATATTAATTTATGTCAATTTATTTTACTCTTTTGTTCACTTATATATATAGTCACACCATGTTACATTACTAAATATGTATATATATTTTTAGTGCACTTATGTAAATAAGTTAGTTAACTTGAATTATTCTAATTATACTTCTCTAAATTAATATAACATATTTTATACGTAAAGTACTATTTTATATCAATTATTCACTTCATATCTCACTATATACAATTCAACTAACATATTGATTTTTAACGCTCATGAATCTCTTCATACTTTGTTTTATGCTATTTATGTTTCTAACATCAATGTATGTTAGTATATATATATATATATATATATATATATATATATATATATATATATCAATTAACACTTAATTTATTTTAATGTCTTTGTTACCTTCACACATATCATTATGTTTTATTTATAATTTCATACTCATATATTATCTTTAACTTAATTCCATCATATCACATATCTTTTATAACTAGGATGTTATATTTGCACTTAATTCATAATAAATCACCATATTTCATTTAAGACTTTCATGTGCATCATTAGGCATCACTTAGCTTCCCAAACTAATTACTTAATTTCTTCTTCTATTCTCATCTATTTCATGCTATTTCATTATTTTCTAATATTAACTCAAATTGTTTCACATTAATTCCTAAATTCATATACTTTCATAATATAAAATTCACCATAAAATTCAAAATTAAGGGTAGTTTGTATTCACATACCCGTTAGTATCGATTTCCGCATTTTTCTGCATTTTGTCATCATTGGCTCGCCGGACCGGTCACCGGAGCTTCACCGGAGACTCGCCGGAAAATACACCGAAGCTATCCACTTGAAGATCCAGGCCCGGAGATCTCATGGTAGGTGGTCACGCGCCCAACGGCCGTCGGAGTTGACCGGGATCTAACAAAAACAGTCGGTCAAACCTCCTCTCCGATCTGCCGATTATCGGTGAGTGAAGGGCGACGGAAGGTGTCGAAATGATCACCTTGGCTAGGGTGACTCGCCGGTACCACCAACCTCTTTAACCGCCGTCGAAAACACCGGAAAATAAGAGAGAGAGAAGAAGAAGAGCCATGGTGGTGGGAAGGAAACCGAAAGAAAACAACGCCACCGAAGGGGAACGGCGCTTGCGGGGATGACCGGAGGTGGCGTGGCAGCGGTGCGGCGGTCCGAGCGTCACCGGCGTCATGAGCAGCGGTGGCCAGCACCGCTTTCCCTCCTTCCCGCTTCCCTTTCCCGTTCCTTGCTCTCCTTTTCTTTTTTTTTTATTATTTCTTTCTTTCTTTTTAGTTTAAACCACACACACCTAATACCTTTTTCATTCCTAACTTTTTATTATCCCGATTCTTTTCTCTTTTTTTTTAACTAAACCCCACCTACCACCTTTTTATTATTTTATTATTCTTGTTTTTTTGTTATGGGACGTTACAATTCTCCCCCACTAAATAAAATTTCGTCCTCGAAATTTATCTAAATAGTGAAACAGTAGTTACTGCTACTCATATTTTTCCACGTCATGATATGCTCGGAACACTATAATAAAGCATATATTTAGTCCTTAAGTGATTACTTCATCGTCCCGAGATATAAGCAATCTTTCATCAATTAACAGGTCTTCTGTTTCATGATAACTAATCTTCTATTACTCCTTTTAAACCTCTTTATCACTTAACCACACCACTCCTCTAAACTCTTGGTTATCCTGATCTCCGTTGTTCGACTCTAATATTTGATTTCTGTACATAGGCTCCTTATTAAGAAAAATTCCATGTTTACTGTCTATTCTTGAGTGAATCAAAAACTAATAGAAATCAAGCATCTCTTTTATCTCATTGAGGCCTTTATTCGACGTAACTGACGAAATCTACACTGGATTTCAGCTATACCCCTTACTAGTATAACAAAACCGTCACTAACATAACCAAATACAAGACATGTAACTGTATGACTATGCAATAACAAATGCATATATAGACTATAAAGCATGTGACCATATGACTGAACTGTATGTATGTATATCGTATGTTTATGCATGGACAGAAACACAAATATACACATGGATGACTGATGCACATTATTAGTGGCAGTGTATACCAGCTGGGTTAACGAAGTTACCCAGAAGCATTATCTCATAACTATCGAGATAACTAAGAGTCTAACTCTAGTCCTCAATCACCAACTTACTTATTTATACTCAAAATATCTGAGGAAAACAGATAACAACAAGCTTGCCCTTTTCAAATTCACTCGTTCCAAATGGCATGTACATAAGTTACTTGTAATAATTTCTTCGCTTACATATCAACTCCGAACTTAGAATCGCCTAAACCGAGCTCTGATACCATAAATGTAACACCCTACTCTCTTTCATATATCCGTACATTATATATATAGCGATACTAAACAGATATACACATATATCTATGAGTCCAAAATCATTTACCTCAGTTTATGCGATCCCATTCTCTTTATGTATACATGCCATGCGATAATTCTTTCTTCACATCCCGAAATCTTCTTTTCCTGCGTGCAGTCAACAACCGCACGCTAAGCAACATTGTCGCTTAGTGATGGATACAACTACTCAAAATTTCATTCGATTAAATTTTATTTTTCAATTTTTATTCTATTAAGCCAGTCTTGTTATTTGACTAACTTTATGCCTGTAATTTTCATTATTATTTACTGCTCCTTGTCTACCTCTTTGTTTAGATTGTCCTTTTGTTACTTATTTAGAATTCTATATGGGTACACCATAATTTATACAGTAAATTTTTACTAGACAACATTCATTCGTTGTAACGTTCTATTTCTATTCTGTTACTAACCTTCTTTTCTCCACCGCTATTTAGTATTTTGTCGTACTTCATTTTCCTATATTTTCTCATTTTCTCTTATACTTTCAACTAAGTTCTTGCTTTTAAAATTTAAAATTTTCTGTCTAGCTAGATCAATATTTCGTTAATTATTTTCTCAAACTACTAGTTTATCATTCATTTCTTCTTGAATATTTCTCGCCATGAACTTATTATTTTCTTTTAATTTGTCCCTTAATTTCATTCTTTGATCCATTCCACAATATCATATTTTATTTATTTATTTATTTATTTTTGTCATCCCTTTGACCATATTATGATTTCATTCATTATTTATAAAAATCCATTCAGATTCTCTCTTTTGATATTAATTACAGTTTAATAATTAGGTCAACAATGCTATTTATTTTCGATTAAGTCATTAGACCTTCTTTACTTGTCTTTATCTTTATTATATATTTTTCATGTTTGATTACATTTCTTTCCTCATTAAATAGAAAATTACAAATCAAATTCTTGTAATCTCTTTTTATTACATAAATCTATGATTTATTCTTAATATATTCATAATTTACTTTAGATCTCTTTATCATTTATTCTGTCTAATTAATTTCTCAATTTTCTTTGAAATTGACATTTCTTTAACTTGACTAATTTTGATCACAATATTAACTGATTTAACTTCCTTTATCCTTTAATTTAATTTAAGTGCATAAATTGTAATTTAGATCCTAAATTTCTCTCATGATGTTGAACTACATTTTGATTCTTAACATTTTTACTGTTGACGATTTTTTTTCCTTCTTAACTTGTCTATTAAATTTGATTCCTCTAATTGTTGTATTAATATTCCAATTTACTATTTTCTCTAATTAACTTATATTTGGATTCTTTGAATTTTTCAAAGATGGTAGATTTACAATTTAGCCCTCTAATTTTTGATTAATTACATTATTGCCCCTTTCTGTCTTATTTAGCCAAGTTAAGTTTCGTATTGCTCTTTTTGGTCCAACTAACCAATTTACTTTTATTTTATCACGTAATTACAATTTTACTCTTACTCATCACATTGATCTTATTTTTCACATTGTTTATTATTTATTTATATTTATAACATCCAAATTATCATAATTATTCTTTTATCTCGATGTCAAACAAGATTACCATTTTTGCCTATAGTAAAATCCAGTGGAATTGCAACGAGCTGGATAAACGGGATATAATCGGGGGATTCAGTTCTCGGAACCATCCAATCCCCTTTAACAATTTTTCTCAGTCAATATACGCAATTATATATAATATATATATATATATATATATATATATATATATATATATATATATATATATACACATGCAGTTGTGGATTCAGCTCTCGGAGCCATCCAATCCATAATTCAATATAATTTCATACACACACACACATGTATTTATATATAAACATAGTTGTGGATTCAGCTCTCGGAGCCATCCAATCCACAACTCAATTGAATTACATACACCGGAAGAGCTCTTGGAGCCATCCAATCCGGCGTTACATATCAAGGCGCCGTATTACAAATTCCCTAATTGGCATGCCAACCTTATCCAATTACCCCAATCCCTATCTAATTTTACTAAGGACAAATATAATATTATCATTAAAAACATTAACTAGTATCATCGACATGTATTAGCATTATATATATATATTCAGGATACCTGTCATTTCCCTTATCTTTAATCACTTCATTTCATCATTATTTCTCCTTTGTTTCATATCAACATCATCATTTACTACTGTAGACATCGTAGTACTTTACTTTACTACTTTTCAACTCAATCTATGAACTATTCATCTTACATTAATTAACAATATTAATTTATGTCAATTTATTTTACTCTTTTGTTCACTTATATATATAGTCACACCATGTTACATTACTAAATATGTATATATATTTTTAGTGCACTTATGTAAATAAGTTAGTTAACTTGAATTATTCTAATTATACTTCTCTAAATTAATATAACATATTTTATACGTAAAGTACTATTTTATATCAATTATTCACTTCATATCTCACTATATACAATTCAACTAACATATTGATTTTTAACGCTCATGAATCTCTTCATACTTTGTTTTATGCTATTTATGTTTCTAACATCAATGTATGTTAGTATATATATATATATATATATATATATATATATATATATATCAATTAACACTTAATTTATTTTAATGTCTTTATTACCTTCACACATATCATTATGTTTTATTTATAATTTCATACTCATATATTATCTTTAACTTAATTCCATCATATCACATATCTTTTATAACTAGGATGTTATATTTGCACTTAATTCATAATAAATCACCATATTTCATTTAAGACTTTCATGTGCATCATTAGGCATCACTTAGCTTCCCAAACTAATTACTTAATTTCTTCTTCTATTCTTATCTATTTCATGCTATTTCATTATTTTCTAATATTAACTCAAATTGTTTCCCATTAATTCCTAAATTCATATACTTACATAATATAAAATTCACCATAAAATTCAAAATTAAGGGTAGTTTGTATTCACATACCCGTTAGTATCGATTTCCGCATTTTTCTGCATTTTGTCATCATTGGCTCGCCGGACCGGTCATCGGAGCTTCGCCGGAGACTCATCGAAAAATACACCGAAGCTATCCACTTGAAGATCCAGGCCCGGAGATCTCATGGTAGGTGGTCACACGCCCAACGGCCTTCGGAGTTGACCGGGATCTAACAAAAATAGTCGGTCAAACCTTCTCTCCGATCTGCCGATTACCGGTGAGTGAAGGGCGACGGAAGGTGTCGAAATGATCACCTTGGCTAGGGTGACTCGCCGGTACCACCAACCTCTTTAACCGCCGTCGAAAACACCGGAAAATAAGAGAGAGAGAAGAAGAAGAAGAAGAAGAAAAAGAAGAAGAAGAAGAAGAGCCATGGTGGTGGGAAGGAAACCGAAAGAAAACAACGCCACCGGAGGGGAACGGCACTTGCGGGGATGACCGGAGGTGGCGTGGCAGCGGTGTGGCGGTCCGAGCGTCGCCGGCGTCGTGAGCAGCGGTGGCCAGCACCGCTTTCCCTCCTTCCCGCTTCCCTTTCTCGTTCCTTGCTCTCCTTTTCTTTTTTTTTATTATTTCTTTCTTTCTTTTTAGTTTAAACCACACACACCTAATACCTTTTTCATTCCTAACTTTTTATTATCCCGATTCTTTTCTCTTTGTTTTTTTTTTAACTTTTCTTCTTTTTTTTTTTAACTAAACCCCACCTACCACCTTTTTATTATTTTATTATTCTTGTTTTTTTGTTGTGGGACGTTACAACAGAAGTTCACCTGAAAACGATTCAGAAAATTATGAGCTTAGTGATTTTGATTCGAATTGTGATTCAAATGAAAATGGCAATAAATATGAAAAAAAAATTGAATGCTTTGAAGATTTGCATCATAAATATCTTATGCTTAAAAAGACTTATATTGAGATAAAGAAAAATTATGATGAATTACTTGTGGAACAAGAAAATGCAAAGGAAACAGAAATTAAAATGAAAAATGAGTATTCTATTTTGGAAGGTAAATTTATTGCTTTGAAAGAAAAATGCAATGTAAAAGAAAAACATATTCGTGTGTGTAATGAGAATTTTGTTGAAAATCTGAATGCAAAATTCATTCATAATTCTCATGCAAGTACATCAAAAAATTATAACAAAAATTACATCCAAAAAAGGTATAAGAAAAACTTATCTGATAAAATGGTAATTGGCACTTCTGTTACATGCTTTTATTGCTATAGAAAAGGACATATTTCAAAATTTTGTTATTATAAGAAAAATGCTAATTCTACCAAATATAAATGGGTTGTTAAAAATTTTGCAAATATTTTAACTAACCTTGAAAGACCCAAGAAAGTTTGGGTACCTAGAAATACTTGATTTTCTTTGCAGATTTGCCTAAAGAGTGCCAAGATAAAAAAAAAATGGTATATGAATAGCGGCTACTCAAGGCATATGACGTGAGACAAAGCTAAGTTTTCTAAACTGAAAATCTGAAAGTAGTTTTGTCAATTTTTGTGCTAATAAAACAAAAGAGTAGAAGATGTTAAAATGAAAAAATATATTTTATAAGGGTAAAGATCTAAAAATTTCTACAAGAAAATTGCGACATGCAAGATTTTATGCCTTAAAAAAATTGATGAAAGGAATGCCAAAAATAAAGATTGATAAAAATCATATTTACAAGATTTGCCATCTTGAAAAATGAATCCGAAATTCAATTAAAAAAATTGATGACAGAAAGATTCATGCGTTAGTCTTGTGAGTTGTTTAAAAGAAAATTGGAAGAGCAAGAAAACCTTGAATTTTTGGCTCAAGGTCACAATGAAGAAGAAGAAAGACAAACCTTATCAGCAAACAAGAAGAATTGAAATGGGTATGTTTGAGCATTAATTTTCTCTTTAAACAGGTGCGTCTTCTTTAGATCTCAAAGAGCAAAATTTAATTTTTTTGAGATGTGTTTTTCATTTTGGTCTGCTGGAACTTGTTTTTGAAGAATAGTTTACGTGTTGAAGAAGTTTAAGATAGAAGTCATAGTCAAAATTCATGTAAATTATCTTTGTTACCCCTAAGTATTATGTGTGTTATTTTAAAATTATATAGGGATAACCTTGACATTTCTCTTATTCTTGGTTCACGTGTTTGGGTAATTGCAAAATTGCAAGTTCCCAAGTGATATGATAGCATGAACATGCATAATCTTTCAATGGTCAAACTATTTCATTGATTATTTTAACTTTGAATTTAAAGTTCAAAAAGTTGCTTTTTCCCACCTAAAAATCATGTGCCTCCTTTTGCAATTCTCAAGTCAAAGACTTTTTAACAAACCAATTGCTTAATGAAAAATTCACAAAAGACAAATTCACTTTTTATGCCAAAATGTAATTCACTTTACAAATGAGATTTTGGTCTTTTGAAAATTATATTTTTCACCTTTTAAGTGGCTAAAAGAAGACTATTCTATTTCCCTTTAAAATATATATATATACATATAAATAAATAAATAAAAATTATTTTGCTTTCACGTTTAAAAAAATTAAGCTAGTTTCTTCATGTAAAAAAAAGTAATTTTAAGTTTGTTTAAAATATATATATAAATATATATATATATATATATATATAATAATAATAATAATAATAATAATAATAATAATAATAATAATAATAATAATTTTAAAGTTGCTTTTCAAGTAAAAATAAAAAAAAAAGAAGTAAAACAAAATATTTTTGTTTTCACGTTAAAAAAAATTACTTCCACGTTAAAAAAAAACTAATTTGCTTTTTACGTTAAAAAAATATATAATAATTTTAAGTTTGTTTTTTCTAGTTAATAATAATAATAATAATAATAATAATAATAATAATAATAATAATAATAATAATAATAATAATAATAATAATAATTAAAAAAAGGGGAAAAAGGGATTTGAATTTTTCGTCTTCTTTTTACTTTGAAAAAAGGTTTATAAGTCTTTTCTCATTTGTCTTTTATGTTGTAATTTACAAAGAAAACCAAAAGCCACCATTTCACAAAACATGAAAACGTATGGTTTTGGTTAAAAGAAAATAAGTAAAAGTGGTTTGTTGTCTTTGAAAATTGAGTTACTTTTAAAAAGTTAACTTTTTGACTTTGAAAATTATAATCTTTGATTATTCCAACAAGTTAGCTTTTTTAACTTTAAAATTTGTGATATATTATTTTGATTCTTTTAAGTAAAATAGTTTCTCACTTAAGACATTCATTGGGAATTTAAAATAATAATTCCTTGATTTTTGCAAAAGATAATCCAACTTTCACATATTTTTAGTTAAAGTTTTTATTAATTCTTTAACAACTTTCCCAAAAGCAAATGATACTTTGATTTTTACGAAACCCATTTCTCTTCAAAAATTATCATTTCATTTAAAAAACAAAATCTCTTGCTTGGGTAAAACAACTTTCATCTATTAGTTGGGTTAAATAATTTATCTTCTTCTAAAACTCAAATCGTCATTTCTTCAAAGAACTCAACCTCCCTTATTCTTTCTTTTATTTCTTCTTAATCCGAATTGTTACTGTAAATAGATTGAAAAAAAATGGTTGCCAAGCATTGAAGCAGCAGACTATATCCCGATCTGGTTTGAGAATTCTACATCTCTCGGTTTGAAATTGAGAAAGAAAATTTCAAAGTAATTTTTCAAGGCTCCATCTCCTTCGGTTAATCACGTCACAGCAAAAATCAAAGATAGACAGGTTTTTTTTTTTGAATTTTTGTTAGTATGTTTTGGATAATTTGAATGATTATGTTTTTTGGGCATAAATTATTTATGATATTTATTTTTTTTGGGTTTGTTTAAATCTCCTGTGCATATTGTGTTATCTCTTTCCTTTTTGATTGATGACAAAAAGGGGGAGAATAATGGAGAAATATTGATGAATAATGATAATTACAAAGGGAGAGAAAAATGGAAGAAAATAGATAAATTTTTGGAGAAAATTTGATAATTAAAAATGGAGAAAAACATATGCATGATTTCTTGTTGATGGAAAATTATTGGAAATTTAATATGCTGATGCATTAATGCTATTTGATTCATTGTGATGCATGATTTCTTTAAAAATATTTCTTGTAAAAAATCAAGTTAAATTTTTACAGAATTCATTGGCATTCTTATATTTTGAGAAAATCTGGAATTTATACTTACTTTATAGATTTTATTTTTTCTGTAAATAACCCGTGCATATATTCAGGGGCAGTTTTCAGATTAATCTAGATAGACTTCTAAGTGGAGTTTATTAAGGTTTTGTCATCATCAAAAAGGGGGAGATTATTGGCCCAATGCTACATCTAAATTTTGATGATAATCAAACCTTAAATAAACTTTATTGAGAAATATGTTTTAAGCTTATTTTGCAGGTATCTTTATTTATCATTCTGATGTAATTATCAAAAATGAAGATTGTGGGATGAATTCTTGAAGACTAAGTTAAAGAATATCTTAGTCTAAGGAAAATTAGGTTATTAAATTGTAAGATCAATTTGAGGATCAAATTGTTATTCATACATACATATCCTAAGTTTTAAAATTGCATAAAAATGTTTTTAAGTCATAAATCTCGTTTTTAGTTAAAACTGGTTTCTTTCAGAAAATGCTTTAGAAATTGATTCGTTAGAATTTACATTAGAAATTGGATTATAAATCTGACAATCTTTCTGATCGAAAATCTGCTTTGCACTAAAAGATAAAATAACGGCTAGTTAGAGGCAGATTCGTCTGTTTTGTCTTCTAACAGTCATAAACGGATAGTTTTGTATTTTTTCACTTCAAAACATGTTTTTGGGTATAAATATGTGTTGTTAGATCATTTAGAAATTTAGAGAGAATATTGGAAAGATTTTATAACTCTTAAGAGAAAAAGCTTACTTGTTTTTAATCTCACTTTTCATCTTTGCACTTCATCTTTATTTATCATCCTCAATTGATTATAGCTTTTGTTGTAATTATTTGTGAGGAATCTTTATTGTGAAAGATTGTGAGTTGGGTTGGCTAGAACCTAAGTAAAATTCTAGTAAGTGTTTCAATCTTTTACATGGAAAAAAGATTGTGGGTAGATATACATAGGATTGTATATTGGCTTGAACTCTTGCCCTTAAAAGAGTTAAGAGTGGAGAGAAAAGCTCAAGAGTGATTCTTGAGGAGTGGAGGTAGGCAGGTTGGCCGAACCACTATAAATTCTACGTGTGCTTTAATTTTCTACTCTATTTTCTATCTTCTACAATTCTGTTTTACATTCTGAAAATTTGTGTTTTCAAAATTCTGTTCCTTTAGAAATTTGGTCAGAAAATTTTAAGACACCCAATTCACCCCCCCTCTTGAGTGTCTTTCGGGACCTATAGAAATTAGCTTTGGTATTTGGTTTGATCGGTATGAATCCTAGTAGCACTATAAGGATGATGAAGAATTTGAGAATATGTGAAGATTGCCATTTGTTTATGTGTGGTGCCTCCCATATAACAGGGAGGGAGATTGTTGTGAGGGATAACATGAGATTCCATCATTTCCATGATGGGACATGCTCTTGTGGTAATTTTTGGTGAATGAAGCTAGGATTTAAGTGTTTCTGAGATCTGTGATTGGCTGTTAATCCCTCTTACAAATAAAGGTAGGTTACAGTGCAATCGCTTTTGCTTTAGAACTTCATATAGCTAATTTTTTGATCGTGGCAAACTATTAGCGCTTTACTATCATAACTTAATGTGGCATTAGCGAAATCATCTGCCTGATAATCTCTAAAAGCTATGATTGGTGGCTGGAAATTGTGTTCTATGTGACTTGTCTCGTACATTTTGGTGGCATCCTTTCCTGGGCTTCATTCTCTGGCACACACACATGGCGTGATGTTTGCTTGTGTGTTTTACTTTGACAATGGAGTCTTGAAGCTTTTTGGCATATTGTACTTAAATATCATGTACGTACACTAATGCGCTTCTGTATAAATACTGGAAAGCTTTATACAGGCCTCTATATAAATACGAGGCATGAAAGATTGATTTGTCTCAATTGTAGAAACAACTATGCACAAGTTACGAATATGAAGAATGAGGCAGAGTTTACTGCTCTGCACAAAGGATTGAAGAGCTGCCAATAAGCCATGGTTTTCAAAGCATTACTTTATTGGAATTTCTTTCTTTTTTTATTTTTTGAGTTTAATAGCAATACATGATCTTACAACGGTTTTGTGTCCAGGGAGATAAAACTGTTTCACTGTCTGATGTATTTCTTAATTTTGTTTCATTTCAGTAGTAAAAGAACATTAGTATTATTATTTCTGTCTTATGTCATAAAGATTATATGAAGATAGTATGGTTGATCGTCTACTTTATATTTTGATTGTCCATGTAAAATCCCATTTTAGGGCAGAAGTGACGTGATGAATAAATGATTTTGCCAATGCAAAGGCTTTAAATTTGTTTCTTATGATTTAATCTTATTTTGTGTTCACTCTAATCAAACTTGCCTGTTTAGCTAGTTGTCAAAATAGTAATCTCTATTTTGCATCAAGGGTATAAGCAAGATTCATTGCAAGTCTTGCAATGCAACTTGTTTCTTAAACAAGATGAATAACATAATAGATATGGATACAATATACATCACAATGTATATCATCCTGAACAAAATTCTCATTCCTACCCCTTAACAGCAAATAAGAGACATCAGATACCAACTAATTTCATGTCCATTGGCATTGATCCTATAAATCGGCTTTTGACTAAGCGCATGAGGCTTTTGACTTTGCATTCAAATTACTCAGCATATTCCCAAGAGCTTCAAGGCTTTTGACTTTCCATTCAACCATACTTATAATCACCAATAATGATAGTTCCAAGAGCTTCAGCAACACAGATCTTTACAAACATCAAACAAGCAAAAATTAGAAATAGTTTAACATCTGAAAATCAAAAATAGTTCAACATTTGAAAACATTTACTCACATTGTAAAAATGATTTTATGAACTACTAGTGGTAGACATTACAAGGGCGACATTTCTGCAATTTAAGAAGCTACCAAAGATCCAACTATACATGATAATAAACTGACATATAGATGAAACCAAAACTTGCAACGTCTAGCATCTGTAACTTCAACATCAAAACATACAATCTGCCCATTGGCTTTACATTATGCAACATTTTTTTTCTATTCCCCCTTGTTTTTAGGTCCTTTAATTTGCATCAATCGAAATAAGTATCTAAGATAAAAAGCGAAGCATAGTACTTGTACTCGAGAGTTTGAGCTTGAATTAATTAAGCATAAAACAATTTCTGCCCATCTCTTAATTTCTTGGATTTTCAAATTTTTTCGGTGATAGAATTTTTAGATTTTTAGATTTATAAGTATCATTTATTTCAACACAGCTCTTTAAATCATCACACCATCCTCCTCCTTACTTATTTATTTATTACCATTAATTAAATACAGACCCTGTGTACATCAAGTACACAAGGTGTGTATACCTTGTACACACCCTGTGTATTGTGTACACCAAGTACACAGTGTCTGTACATCAAGTACACAAGGTGTGTACACTGAGTACACACACTGTGTACATCAAGTACACAAGGTGTGTATACCTTGAACACACCATGTGTACTGTGTACACCAAGTACACAGTGTGTGTACATCAAGTACACAGTGTGTATACCTTGTACACACCATGTGTACACCGAGTACACAAGGTGTGTACACCGAGCACATAGAGTGTATATAACATGTACACACATTGTGTACAATAAGTACACCATGTACACACACTGTGTACAACAAGTACACAATATGTGTACACCATGTACACATAATATATACAACATGTACACATGTTACATACAACATGTACACGCGTTGCATACAATATGTACACATGTATACTATGTACATGTTGTGTACTTGTTGTACACAGTGTGTGTACAAGTTGTATACACTCTGTGTACAACAAGTACACAGAGTGTATAACATAAATTGTAAAGCATTATTCTTATTTTATTTTAACATTGAAAGGTAAGTAAAAAAAAGGATAATTACCTTTTGTTTTTTTTGGCTATTTGAGGATTATAACTCCTTGTTGCTATTTCACTACGATTTCTCTTATTATTTTTTGTGACAATTACACTCGAGCTAGCTTCTCCGCTTTTTTTTGCTTTCATTTTCTTATTGTCATCTACTTTTTTTTTTTGATGATTTGGGAGATACTTCTTGGTCGAGGAGATGAACTTGAGCGAGTATCAACCATTTTTATCTGAGATATGAACATGTAATCATTAGTAAGAGTAATATTAGTTCAACAAATTAATATCATGTCATTTTTACAAGGCGAATCAATAATGAAGAATAGGAAGTAGACATCCATTTGAGGGGGTTTTATAGGGTTCATTTATAAATTTCCTTCGAAAATGAAATGGTTATCTATCCATTTGATCCTGAAGACAGCAACCTATCTCTCAATTTTGATAAACACAACTGAACCACCTTACATTCATACTTAGTATTGTCTTTCATTCAGTATTTTTTGCCAATCCTGAACAAATATTATTTCTATTAAGTCTTATCCAAAGCAACAAAGAAGGAGAGAAGTTAAAGAACTCAAAATCGAAAACAAGCTGAAATGAAGCAAACATCAAAATTTGCCTTTTCGCAACATTCAAACAAATGATACAGTGAGTAAAGAAAATCAAAAGAGATAAAAAGAACATGTGTTTGTGTTTTGGTTAGATAAATTCTTATTTTCACAAATTAAATAAAAGAAATACAGTGATACTGTACATGTAATTAAACAAATATGTGTGGAAAATCAAAGCATATAATAAAAAAATCTACATCATCTGTAGTAGTGTTTACTAAACAAAAAATCCAACCACAATATTTGAAAATAATACAGGTAAATTTTCGTAATAACATAATACAAGCAAACAGATCAATTATTATCCGATTTTTTTTTTGTCTCAAAACATATCAATTCTGAGTCTAATAAATTTTATAGTAGGATTTTTATCAAACACTTGGAAGTCGGAAAATACTAATTACATTTTCATTTTAGAAACCTAAATCTTAAATCTAGCAGAAGCAAGACTTGACAGCCATTGAAAGGAGAATAAATCAAAAACAAAACCAAATAAATACAATTATTGGTCCCAGAAATTGAATTAATAATCAAGCAAAACTAATTGAAATAAAAAATATAAAATAAAACATGAATGTAAAATAAAAATTGAAAGCATAACTGAGATATATATTCACAGATGATTTCAGTGTTGGAGAGTAACACTAGTGGTGAGAAAATCTTCAAAGGCAATTTCGATGGAGAAGAATAAAGCCAGTGGTCTGAAAATCTTCACAGGTGATTTCAATGGGAGAAATCAATGCCGGTGGTGTCAAAATCACAATAGATGATTTCAAAGTTGAAAATTAATGCCGATGAACTTTTTCGAAGGGGAAGAATCGGTTGTAATAGAGGGGGAAATGAAAAATTAACGCCGGTGGTTTTGAAGAGAGGAGAATGATTCACAGTTGTCTTTGAAGGAGATGAATCTGTTATAGGATGGAGAAGGTGACTTCGGAGGACAAATTAATGCCGGTGGTGTCAGAAATCAAGGGAGATGGAGATCGACGGTGATCGGAGATGCTGTTATTATTGGTTATGGAAGAGAATAGAGCGAAAGTTAGAAAAGTCAAAAAATTAGGGATTTGTGAAAGGGAATCAGGTAAAAGAAGAAAAGGGTTGTAGTTTATGAAAATATTAGTTGTATTTTTGATATTAAAAATTTTAAAAAGTGTATTAATGAAATTATTATTTAGGTGTAGTATTTTTTGTTATTTTTTTATTTTTCCTGTATAGTTTTGTTAAAACCCCAAATATATTGCTATTTTTGTACAAAAAAAAAACCGTCATGTTCACGTTAATTGCACATAGTGAATGACATTAAGATTGTACGTAATATTATTTTAAAAATTTTGAACTTAAACATAAATTACGTTAGAAAATTAAACAATTAGCATTTTATACTATTATGCAATTTCTTCATATTACTGAGTAAAATGAATTATTTTTATGCACATTGTATGCAATGATTTTTTTGTATCACTTTGAACTTAAACGTAAAAAGAAATTCATTCTTTGACGAAATATTTGCATATACCAAATAAAAATAAAGTGAATCAATCAAATAATACAACTGTACGTACAACTTTGCATTATCCTATAATTTTATTTACTCATAAATAAAATGAAATAGAATTATTATTATTATACTACAATCTTAATAGGGTGGTTGTACAGATAAAATAAAACTGTGCAAAATCTTTATGAAGATTTTGATATAGAATTATTTATCTGTTTAGGGATTCTTTATTTGACTCATAAGGATAAATCATAACTCTTCAGACTATTTAAACTCCCTACAACAACACAAATATCATAGACTTTCATTTGTTTAATATCTCTCAAATTCTTTCACTCACGAATCAAGAAAGATGGTGAGTGCAACAGTAGCTAGAAACGTAGTTGGGATTATCGGTAATGTGATATCCTTCGGCCTCTTTCTTTCGCCAACTCCAACGTTCTATCGCATATGGAAGAAAAAAGATGTCGAGGAATTTCAGTATTATCCATACGTTGCCACGGTACTGAATTGCATGTTTTGGATTTTCTACGGCATGCCTTTTGTGACACCAGATAGCATTCTGGTTGTCACCATAAACAGTGTGGGCTTGGCCTTGGAGTTGATCTACTTAGCCATATTCTGCTATTATGACAAAAAAAACAAAGGAAGGAAAAGAGTTGGAATGTTTTTAGTAGCGGAAGTGATATTTATGGCAGTTATTATTGCAATTGCAATGCTGGTTTTCCACCATTCTAAAAGAAGTCTGTTTGTAGGCATTTTTTGTGATATTTTTAATGTTGGAATGTATAGCATGCCACTTGCTATCATGAAAAAGGTTATAACCACAAAGAGTGTGGAGTATATGCCATTTTATCTGTCGCTGGCTAATTTTGCAAATGGTAGCATTTGGACTGCTTATGCGCTTATAAAACTCGATGTGTTTATATTGGTTAGCAATGGACTCGGTGCTCTCGCCGGTGCTGCTCAGCTAATACTATATGCTTGCTACTACAAATCCACTCCTAAACATTCCGGCGACCCGATCAAGCCATCGGAGATCCAACTCCAAAAGACAGATGCGGCTTCTAATGCCTGATTCTTGAATTATGAAGCTTCTTTCTTTATTAGTTTATGTTCTTTTTTTAGGTTTAAGGTTTTAGGCAGTAGAATTTTTATTTTTAATTTATCTGTTTTGTTATAAAGATTATGAGACTTTTGTTAATAACTAGTCGAACCACAAAATTCAGGGGTTTAAGAATTCTTTTTTGCTTCATTTAGTTTTGATTTTATATTACATAGTAATTCAATCGCAAATATTTTGAGTTTTTGTCAATATAATTCCGTAAAATTTAAGAATTAATTATAAAGAGATTAATTTACAATGGAATGCTGCAATAATTATAATAAAAATACTTTTATAAAAATTAAAAAAGAGAAAATAATGTATTGAAATAATTAATTGAGGCTGATTATTATTTATTACTAATGTTTTTATTTTTATGCATAGAAGCACAAATGTGGGAGCTGCAATGTAACTAAAAGCAATTTTATCTTGATCATTGCTAAGGAAGTGAAACTGAAGTTGTTGTAACAAGAATATCCGATAATAAAGTTTTTTATTTTTTTTTTAAGCCAAGAAGATATCATTAAAGAAGGCTGGCAAACAGGCCAGTGGGGCAACAATACACCAGAGTACCACAACAAACAAAGCCAAGGCTCATAAAAAATACAACTGAAGCGGCCAAAAACCACAGAAAAATCACAAAACCAGCAGAGCTAAAATAAAAAGCCAAAAACCAGCAGGACGAATGATCTAAACCACAAAACCAGCAGGGTGTAGAAAACACAGCAGCATCCGATCGATAATAAAGTTGTAACAAATAAAAATATCCAAATGGAAGTGAACTGAAAAATGGATGACAAAGTTGTTATAGCAATATAAACATTCGGATTTTTCAACTTTATATATAAATCCTTTTTTTTTTTTTAATTATGACTATTTTAATGAAGTGTTTTTCATTTTAACAATTAATATATGGACACACTCTATGCTTATCCTTAGCTTGTAATGTATAAGTAATTAGTGGTATAAAAGGATTAATAAGAATAAAAATTAATCATTATCTCGTTTAAAAAAATGGATTCGTAATAGAAAACTGTAAGGAGTCTATTATTTCAGCAATTACTTCTTTTTTTTTTTTTAAATTACAGAGATTTGTTGATTGTCTAATGATATAAATCTTTCTTAGGCTAAATGAGTTTTAAACCCACTATATGTATGTATGTATCGTGGCTAATATTTAGGTTCTCCATATATTTTCTTGGAAGTATAAATAATAAGTTTTTCCATATAATATCAACTAAAATTCCACACACACACACACATATATATATTACAAAATTTTAAGTTTTAGTTGTATGCCAAGCAAGCGTAATAATAATAATAATAATAATAATAATAATAATAATAATAATAATAATAATAATAATAATAATAATAATAATAATAATAATAATAATAATAATAATAATAATAATAATAATAATAATAATTATTATTATTATTATTATTATTATTATTATTATTATTATTATTATTATTATTATTATTATTATTATTATTATTATTATTATTATTATACAATCTTAATAGAATATTTATACCAATAAAATAAAACTGTGCAAAATCTTTATGAAAATTTTGATATAGAATTATTCATCTGTGGGATAAAGGAGTTGCGTTTCGTTAAGGATTCTTTATTTGACCGATAAAAATAAATCAATTAAAATTCTACACTAAATTATATTTTTTCTACAAAATTTTAAGCTTTAATTGTATGCCAAGCAAGCGTAATATCTAAAATAATATTTTCTTTATGTCAAATACAAAATTGTAAAATAATATCTAAAATTTTCTTTACAAAGTGGTGTTTTTTAGAAGTATAAATAATAAGTTTTTCCATATATTATCAATTAAAATTCTACACTAAATTATATTTTTTTTACAAAATTTTAAGTTTTAGTTGTATGTCAAGCAAGCGTAATATCTAAAATAATATTTTCTTTCTGTCAAATAAAAAACTGTCAAATAATATCTAAAATTTTCTTTACAAAATGGTGTTTATTAGAAGTATAAATAATAAGTTTTCCCATATATTATCAATTAAAATTCTACACTAAAATTAGATAGATTTGTTAATTGTCTAATGATATAAAGCTTTCTTAGGCGAAAAGAGTTTTAAACCCACTACATATATACTTTATATGTATCTTGGCTGATATTTAGGCTCTCTTTCGTACTGAGGATGGACTTTCGTTGTTCTAGCATTTTAGAAGTTTTCATAACTTATTTATCGGATTCTAATTTCAATCTAATTTAATAATAAAATAATGAAAACAAAATAAAAATAGTAACTAAAATTTGCAATATTTTTCACAGTCCTTGTTTTGAAATTCTCTTGTACTTCGAATTGTAATTAAACATTCTTCACTTGTAAATTCAACTTTAAGTTCAATTTTAATTTTTTTTCTTAATTCTTCTTTTTTTTTTTTTGTGTAATTGCTATAATTTAATTGATTGAATATTAACTATTCTTATCATTTTTAATTTTTAATTTCATATATAGGCTGGGCCGTCTATCAAATTGGGCCCAAATCTTGGATTCCTAAAGACTAGTCCATATGACTGATAGTTGTCCATTAACTTTAAAAATTATTGATTGATGTACTTTTTAACCTGCAGAAAGGTTGCTTACACAAAAAAAAAAAAAAAAAAAAAAGGAAGTAAAACTATAATTATAAATTGTAATTAGTAATTAATCCACCTTTCCAACCCTAATCCCATTATTAGTTGAATTTAGGAGTAAAATAATGAACAGTAAATTTCTAGAAGACTTTGAATTTTTCTGCTATATTCAGATTGACCAATTCAAATTGAAAGTGTGGTGACGAAGTAAAAGTCAATACACGAACCAAGAGAAAAGGCCATGTTTAAATTCCAATTCACAACTTTAACATAAACTATATCAAACAATTCAAACATTAATGATGCCAAAATTACCTCAGGATCTGATTGTCCAAATAATCTCAAGGCTACCCGTCAAGTCACTGTTACGCTTCAAATCCGTAAGCAAAACATGGAAATCCATAATCTCCGATCCCCATTTCGCCAAGCTTCAACTTACTGCATCAAAACAGGACCCCCCCCATAGACTCCTTCTCACAACCAGCCCGCCTCAGTCTGTGAACTATGAAGCATACAACAAGGGTGATAGTATCAGTACTGCAACAAGGAAGCTTAGTTACCCGCCAATAGTCAAAGGTGGTAATGATTCTGATATTGAAATTCTAGGTTCCTGTAATGGCCTGGTATATTTGCTTGACGAAACTGATATGTTAATGTTGTTATGGAATCCGACCACCGGAGACTACAGACAACTGCCAAATCCTGATGGTGCTTTGTATGGTGTTTTCCTCCATGGAATTGGCTATAATTTCATTAATGACGATTATGGAGTAGTATTTGGTAGCCGTTTTACCAGTAATGGTTGTAAGGAAACCATAACCCAACTCTATACATTAAAAACCGGAACCTGGAGAAGAGTTCATCAAGACATTGATCAGATTCTTGGATCGGGAATTTCTCTGCATGGAAATATTTATTGGCTTTCATTGGAAGAAAGTTTGATTAAAGTGGTTTGTTTTGACTTGGTGGAGGAGAAGATTAAGGATGTCTTGGCATTACCAGATGATTTAGATCCCAAGGATGTGTTGTGTAACGTAAGTTTGGGGATTTCAGGAGAGACTTTGTGTGTATTTATCGAACGGGAAGGAAGCAAATTTGAGGGTTTGCTGTTGAAGATTAATGGGGGTGAAGGTAGCTGCATTAGAATGTTCAGCTTTGGACATGATAGATTTAGTGGATATGGTAATATGCCTCTGTGCTTTACCAAGAATGGAGATGTTCTTATGGATTCTGATGGATGGGAAATTTATTTGTACAATCCTCAACAAAGGGATTCTTATTTCTGGCTGCGGCATCATACTGAATCACAATCGCAATTGTACGTTGAAACTCTAGTTTCCACAAATAATTAATTACATTATTATTATTATTGTTGTTGTTGTTATTATAGATTGGTTAGTGTCTTAGTGACGCAGGATTTGTTCATTTAGTGAAAGTATGATCGTCTTCTCCCTGCTTTATTTTTACTATTTCCTTTATTCCATAAATATTGGCCGATTCAATATATTGAAAATATTGAATTCCAACTCTATTTTCTTTTTTTCTCTATAAAAAAATATTTTGTTGCAAATTTTATGCGATACTTATCGCAACCGTGAAACGAGTTCAATCAGTTCTTAAACTGAAATAGAACATACTAAGTGTCAATTCTATCATTCGGGTTCAGGTATTGGTAATTGGATACTGATAAACCAAATTTACTAGAACAATATTTATATCTAAATGTTATATGTAAAATTTAATTGTAAAGTTATACTATTTTGGAAATCACTTGTGACGTTTATAATTTCCAGTGGGTCATTATAATGGCAAATCTTTAGAACGCCGACGTTAGAAATTCTACTTACTCCATTCCAAGTATCAAAATAATAAGAACAATTTATACTTATTAAAAGATTGTATAACTAATTAATCCATGTAAATATAACTAACTTAAAATTAGAGGTGGCAAATGGGCAGATTAGGTGGATTTGCGTTGGGTCATTAATCAGCGGGTCATCAATGGATTGGGTTATTAATGGGTCAAAAATATGGGTAATAAATTGGGCTTTTTACAAAAATATACAGGAAAAAAATAAAAATAACAAAAAATACTACCTTTCCATGATTTTTTCATTAATATAATTTTTAAAATTTTTAATATCAAAAATACAACTTACCCTTTCAAAAATACAATTTTTTCCCGTCTATTCTCATTTTCCTAATTTTTTCGGTCTCCTCTCTCCAAACCTCTTTGATCACCGGCGACTTCTTCTCCATTGATCGTCAGTTATTAAACGATTTCTTTCATAATGTGATCAAGATTTATGGGTGTTCAGCTAGTCGAATCAGGAAAGCAACATATACCCTTCTTGATATGCCAAAGGAATTTAACTGTTGGCCAACTGTGAAGACTTTTAATCTTGCATTGAATTTGCTTGTTTCAGCAAAGCTCTTTGATGTTGTTTATGAGTTATATGTGAAGGCTCGTATGTTGGGTGTGGAGATTGATTCTTGTTGTCTTAATACTCTGATCAAAGGGTTGTGCGAAAATGGGGACTTGGATTTCGCATTCCACATGCTCGACGAATTTCCTAAATAGAGGTGTAGGCCTAATGTGAGAACTTTCTCTACATTGATGCATTACTTATGTGTGAAAGGGGAAGTAGAGAAGACTTTTGGATATCATTGATAATCGCTATTGGTGGTATAGTTTTCAGCACTATTGGTTGAACAAAAATGAAAAAGAGGGTTGGTTCCTATGACAGTTTGGAGAAGAAGAGCTGAAGTTAGGATATAAAAGAAATTATACATTGTATTTGTGTTCGATGATTATGATGATTTCACTTTGTATAAATGCTAGTTTGTGTTGTTATGGTTGTTACATTGTGTGGTTATTTTAGAGATAAATTAAAATATTAAAGTTTAGGAATTGGTATATTGTACAACCTAGCTCACTTGTCAGCCTTTGCTATTTTCTATCAAAGCTAAAATGAAAGTAGTGAGAGCAATGATGCTGTAATACATATAAGCAATTATGACTCTTAATTAAGCTGTAATTAAGAAATTCTAGTTAGCAATTTGCCTCCATGAAGATGTCCTTTTCAAAAATTTTTCATTATTATAATTGTTTTATTAGGGAGAAACTATAAATTTATGGTTTTGGAAGGGCCAATATTAATATTATGAAAGGCATAAATAGAAACGTGGAGATATTTTTGAAATTTATGAACAAATGTTGGAAAAAATTATAAAGTTTTATAAAATATCTAATTGGAAATGAACATAAAATATTAGTTATGGGAATTTTTCATCTAGCTAGAAGCCTGGAACTAAGTTAATGCATTTTTCATTGAAAAATTTGATGATGAAGTGCATAATATCTATTTATTTTATATGATGTTCTTACATTTATTGGACACATAAAATTTGTATGAATATGATTTAGAGAAATATTGCCCTTTAAAGGAAAGAATTTGAAAAGGTAAGTCAATCGGGTGCAAGACAAAATAAGAATTTAGTATACTGCATACTTTTCGTATATACTGTGTGTACTTAATATATATACAGTGTGTATATGTTGTATACAGTGTGTACTAATGTATACACCATGTGTACTAGCTGTATACATCGTGTGTATATGTTGTATACACAGTGTGTACATCACGTATACACAGTGTGTACATCATGTATACACTGTGTGTACATGCTATATATACAGTGTGGACTAGCTGTATACATCGTGTGTGCTAGCTATATATAGTGTGTACATTTTCTATTTAGTGTGTACATAATGTATACAGTGTGTACATGATATATACACTATATGTACTAACTGTATATACCATGTGTGTATGTTATATACAATATTGCAGTGTGTGTACTTGATGTACATAGTGTGTATACATTTTATACATTGTGTGTACTTGATGTATACAGTGTGTGTACTTGATGTACACAATGTGAGCTTCTCCTTAGTCTCTTTGCCTTCATAATCCAGAAAATAGTAAGGATGCCTTTCGCACATCAACTTTTGCCTTTCAAAATGAGGCCAATTCAATATATCTTGCAAATTGAATGAGTTTATGACACTTTCATGATAATTTGAACCACATCTTCACCCTCAAGTTCATGTTCCTGAGATACAAAAATATACAGCAAACATCAAGGATAAGACAATATTGATTATGTTATAATTTTAAATATTGATTATTTACACTATTTATATAATTTAAATAACAATAATATATTTATGATAGAAATAAATAAAGCTTTACATTTTTAGCTAATGAATAAGCTTCTCATGTTCTGCAGTAAAACAGCTTGCTGTTTGTTTGATTATATTTGAAGACTATAGTAATAGCTTGCTCTTTATTTGGAGATAATATATAATTTTAAATATTATTTATAATATTTATATAATTTAAATATAAATAATATATTTATAAGTTGATATATTTATAATATCATTATGTTATACTAACGAGAATCTAGATTCTTGAGAAGTATATTATGATATTAGCTAAGTTAATTGTTGTCATACAAGCTCTATAAGTTGATGTACAAACAAACAATCGATAACACTAGAAAATGAACAATGAATAATCATCAACTTAATTGTCCTCTAATCCAAACATATCTGTCTCCAAAATGTAAAAAACAAGAAACATATCTTTGGTATTTATTATTTAAACTATACTTTACATAATGCAATAACACTGTAAAATACGCTAGAGGTTATATGCCACATAGGCATTATCTAAGAAAAATACATTCCAATAAGATACCATTAAATCCCGATATTGTAAGAAACAATGCCTGAAGTCTTGAAAAATTTGACGACTAAATTGGATTAAATCAATGGACAAGAAAATCTATTTATACCAAATACCTAAATCACTGATCGTACAAAAAAAATACAGAAAAAATTGAGTGCTCAATCTCAAAGATAGTGAATTGCATCGACATTGTTTATGTTTCAGACTATTAGTTCCTAGATAAGCTAACCCAAACAACTAATCGTATCAACACAAAATCATCAAATTTTAAAGCAAAAATATAATTTCTTTCAGATAAATTGAATGCATATAAAATAGAGCACATACACAGAGAAATCAGAGTAAAAACGAAGGCATGCTCTATAAGTGAACTCCGAAGAACCGATGATCTGCAGAAACAGACAATTTTCACTTATCCAACTGGAACAATACAATATCTTTTCACAAACCAAGTTCTCAATATATCTGAAATCACATTCTCACAGCAGCCAAAAAATAGGAACTTGCATAAATCACAATAGCAAATATATAACAGCAGCCCAAAAAAAAATCCAAGCTAATTAGAAATTGTAATTGGATATTTAGATCTCCACCATCCTTGCTCCAGACAACTTTTGAATTAATATCTCGCTACCTTGCACCAATCAATAGATCAAACCAAAATGGCAGCACCGACAGCGGAGAAAGAATTTCAGATCGTCGGAGAAAGAGAAATATGCCGGTGAGGTGGAAGGATAAAGAAATCGCCGGTGAGATGGAAGGAGAAAGAGGTCACCGGAGAATGAAGAGGTAGATGAGAACGTTGAAGAGGCGAAGGCAGAAACGTTTTTGTTTCCGATAAAAAAAATTGTATTTTTGAAAATAGAAATTTAAAAAGTTAAAATTATGAAATAACATAAAAAGGGTTGTATTTTTTGAAAAAAAAAGGATAAAAACTTGCCATTTGGGGTAATTTTTTCTAATAAATTGATAAATATCCAAAAGAATTGAACGGATTTGGATCGATTCATGAATTTAATTCAAATTATTATAATTTTTTTTTATTAATTAATTAATAAATCCAATAATAATAATAAATTAATTTTATATTAACATTGAATCTTGGTTATTTTAAAAAAAAAAATGAATCCTGGTTACTAGATCGGTGGTTAGACAGCATGATCATCATGATATTTACTTACCTAATGAGGGAACCTTTCAAGTTTTTCACTTTTGCCATCCTTCTTTAGCCTTAAATGAGGGATAATCTTTTCATTCTTGTTTTGGCATAGGCGATAATGTATTGCGGCTGCTAGGGGTGTTCATATTTGGTGTAATTTATTTAACCTATCTAATCCAATTCATTTTTCTTATAACTATAGTGGGTTACTATAACCAATACAATCCATTATAATATTTTAAAAATATATATGTGCGTTATGAGTTATTTTATAATCCAACCAATTAACTCACTTTACACTTTTCTTTAAATACACTTTCACTCACACTTTCTTCTTTTACTCTAATATGAGATTTTAATGATAAATCAGTAAAAAAAAATTATATTATGATTAATTCGATTGAACTAATAAGATCGGATCATTTCATAATTAAATGTGAAACTTTAACTTTTATCATTTTTTTATTTTTTTCGGAATCAATTTTTATGTTGAATAATTATTATAATTCATTACTTTTATTATTATTATTATTATTATTATTATTATTATTATTATTATTATTATTATTATTATTATTATTATTATTATTATTATACAATTTACTGAAAGCATGAAAATGCCATTTTTAACTGTGATGCTTGTGATGTTAGGGTATTCCTACCAAAACTAGAAATTGGCTGCGGGAGGCTATTTTGCTATTTTAGATTAAAATAACACATTGTCTTTTATGCAATAACAATAAATTATTATATTAAAAAATAAATTTTATTTTGCATAATTATTATGATTTAATAATGAAAAAAATACGCATAAACTCCCATATTAGAAAAAATATACTAAGTTAGTTCATGAAACTTTAATTGTCTGAAATTTAAAAGTAAACGATGTTGTAACTTATTTTGCACTGTTTGACTACAAGGAAACGTTGACTAATGCCACATATCCAATTGATGAGTAATTTTAAATTATAGGATACTATTAATTTTCTTATGAAATTTATATATAATTTTAAATTTTATGGCACTATGAATTTATATACATGCGGTATTTAAAAAAATATTTATAAAAATAAAATTAATGTTTTATATTAAAAAATATATAAATATAAATAATTTATAATTTATATGTTTATAATCTAATATAGAAAATTAACATAATCTATATAACCTGCATAAACCAATCAACTAAATATAAAAAAAAATAGTTCATAACTCAGCTGATTTGGATTGGGTTCAATCCGTTTAAGAATTTAGATGGGTTGGAGGGAAAATCAATTATAGCCCACCCAACCCACATTTGAACACCTCTAGTGGCTGCAATGAATAAACTAATTGAAGAGGCTACAATGATATGTGTGAAGGTTGGTTTGTTGTTATAATCTGTAAATTTGGACACAAATTTTGTTTCAATTGAAAAACAATGCAAGATCATTAAATAAATAAAAATAAAAATCAATGTAAAAATTACCCCTCAGCATGTTTGAGAATTCGCTAACAAGAACTTTTGTGTTTGAAGATTGGAAATAAATCTGCCATTGTTTTTGGGAAGAGAAAAGGAGTAAGAAAGAGGGATTTTGGAAAAAAAAATCCATTGGATACAGACCCAATGGATTGAAAAATAAAACGAATTAGTTTGGGTTGACTCAATAGGTATTGAATTGGGTTGAATAATAAAATAGGTCAATTTTGGGTTGACTCAATAGATATTTATTTGGATTAAATTGAATTAGATTTGGGTTATTTTTTTTGGACGGATTTGGGTACATTTTGCCACCTCTATCCATAATACTTCTGCCAAAGCTTTGATATCAATCAAAGTGAACATACTTTATACTAGAAAATTATTAAGTATTCTAAGTGAAATTATAAACCTATTTAAGGATTCCAAAATTATTTTTTTAACTATTCTTAGTAATTCTATAATTGAAATTACTCCAAAATACTTTTATCAAAATTTTGATATCAATCAAAGTGAACATTCTTTACACTAGAAAATTTCTGAGCATTCTAAGCGGAATTATAGAACTTTTTAAGGATTTTAAACTATTTTCTAATTATTTTTAGTAATTCTGTAATTTCACTTAGGATACCTAAAAAAAAATAAATCAAGCATGTTCATTTTGATTGGCATTAGAAAATTGGTAAAAATATTATAAAGAAAATTAAAAAATTCTGAACATAATTAAAAAAAAAATTGATTTCATGTAAAAATATAAAATTGAAAACTTAAGAAAATATGGGAGGACATTTTAGTATTGGACATCAAAACTTCAGGAGCGCTCCAAAATAAAGTCAAAGGTAAATTAACTCTCTTAACAAAACAATAAGAGCAAATTATAACTTTATCCCTTAAATATATTGAATTTATAGGTGAGTTTTACGTGTTAAATGGGTATTAAATGAGTTTGGATATTACATAGATAATATAGTACACGGATTTGTAACATGTACGAATAGATGGAATATTAAATTTAAATGGATTTCAGACAAATTCAATTTCTCTTAAGAACTATTTTCTTATTAAAATTCTCGTCCTGGAAAATAGTCAAATTCTGCATCTACCCATTATTTCCAACCAAATCTCATTGGACTCACATCATTGAATAATTGATGGGTCACAATTTGCTGACAAAAGTAACATGTAGTTTTAGTTATTATAACCTATTTTTAGTGGCAATTCTATTTTTAATAGAAAGCCAAGCAATAGAACTTTATATTGAAGAATAATTATCCGTAAGTAAACTTTGGCACTTTCGATGGTGTAAAAGATTTTGGTGAAAGCCCCACTACCTTGTCCTCCATTTGCATTTGACTGAATTTTTTTTTAAACGTTCTACCACTTTTAATATTCTTTCTATTTTTACGTTTTATTATTGTTCTTCCACGAAAAATATTCGAATTTTCATGCAAATATGACGTGTGCAATTGCAGCATACAGTGTCCCCATTAGAAAGAAACTTGGCATGCATGGTTAATATTTTGCAAGGGAACAGTTGTATTTTCCTGGTGGATTTTAGGACAATTCCTTCAACGAGTTTGATGCACTGTGGCAAATTTTAATCCAACTCACGAATTTTATATAAATCCGTTCATAATTGATAATATTTCATTATCTTGACCCAATAATTCAGGTTCATTACCTAGAGAACTAGTAAGTCCATGCATGGCCAGCCAACTTGCCAATTTTTCTAAAGGTATCAGTTGGATAGGATAGCTAATATCAACGGTGTTGTCTATCTAGTCACATCCCTAATACGCGCCCCTCACCTCTCCTTTCAGCCACCACTGGCGTCAACCTTCTAGGCTATGTACTTGAATACCTAAGATACCTACCAATCATCATCTTTTATAAATAGCTCCATTCTTGAAGGCTGCAGATAATGTCATTTTGGGACCTTATCTCTCTACATTTTCTCTTTCTAAGGATCCTACTGACTTAGCCATTGGAGTCTTTATTCCGGTTCGACCGAGCACTCTCTTTCTTTCTTGCAGGTCTCATTTGGCTATCTGATTCGATCGAATCATTACTCTTTCATTCAAGCTCTCTTTCTCTCTTTAGATATTTTGAGAAATATCATTTGACGCTTTTGTTGAGAGGGATAGGAGATTCACATAGACAATCTAGATACTCTAGATTCAGAGCTGATGATCACTTTGATGATGATTGCAGGAGACCTAGGTCTGCTGCCAAGGGGAATAATACAGATAAAACCCCTCCCAGATCTTCTGCTAATGGAAATCTCATGAACGCATTTAATAAAGAATTCATGACTTAACCCAAATTAAACCCCCTTCACTATGAAGGATCTAAAAATGATCCTTGGAGATTTTAGCAAAAAAATAATCAAGTCCATCAAGAAAGGCAAATAGCTTGAAACTTCTACCATGGAATTTGAAGGTGAAAGTAGAAGAAGGGACGTTGGGTACCACAGGAGCACATATTTGTAGATTAGAGAACCCATCTAAGAGCTTAGATCCGGTATGTGATCCGATGCATACGAAACTAGCAGGAATGATTAGGGGAAAGGAAAAATGTCATTTATGGATAGGAGTTATTCTTCTTACAATGACCTGACCTACACCTCGAAGAGATCTGATCATTGGAGATTTTAGCAGAAGCATAATCAAGTCCATCCAAAAAGGCAAACAGCCTGAAACTTCTGCGAGGAAATCCAAAGGTGAAGGTAGAAGAAGGGATGCCAGGTACCATAGGAGCACATCTCCATAGATTAGACAACCCATTGAAGAGCCCAGATTTGGTATGCGATTTGATGTATACGGGACCAACGAAAATGATAAAGGGAAAGGGAAAACATCATTTCTGGATAGCAGCTATTCCTCTTGGAACGACCCAACCTATACCTCGAAGAGATCTCCCTCACCTTTTGTTAGCTTAGGTAATGATCTAGGATAAATGTGTACCCCAAAGAAAAGATTAATGAAGAAGGTCAAAGAAGACAACGACTCAATAGCCGACCGAAATGAAAAATGGTTTTTACAGCAAGTTAAAAAGTTCAGTATCGAGCATTCGAAGAAACCGTTGCTTGATGGCAACACCATCTCACTATTAAGCAAGGAGATCCAAGATGTTGAATTGGCAAGCACATACAAAGAAATCAAAATGGTCAGGTATGTCATTAAATATAATCGAAAATGACATATATCTGAATATCTAACATAAGTGCAGATGTATTCCTTCAACGATCGGATATTTTTTCGAGTGTTTCCCAGTGACACTTTGGATTGGTTCCATGATCTTCCTCCGGAATTGATTCACTGCTTTAGGTAGCTCCGTGATTTGTTCATCACGAGGTTCATTGTGCAAATCAGGACTCCTAAGATTGTCAATGATTTGTGCAATCTAGTTTAAGGATAGGATGAGACATTGAGAAGCTACATTGACAAATTTCAGACCCTGGCCTCTGATATAAGAAATTTACACCATAATATAGCAATGAATGCCCTTGCACGAAGCATTAAAAGCATATAACTGTTTGGGTCCATCACGACTCGCCCTCCAACTAACTTTGCTAATATGATAGATAGAGCCAATCAGTATATACAACTGGATGATGCTCTGAGAGTAAGAGGGAAAATGAATTCGGTGGTAAAAGGGATGCAACCGTACGAATGGAGAGATGTAAAAAGGAAAAGTACTAAAAGATCTGGGACCTCAAGGAACATAGAAAGAATGAAAGAATTCGAGTATGGTAGGCTAATTTCCATGTTAATAATCCGGCTAGAACCTACACTTTACTTAATTCTTCTCATGCTAAAGTCCTCATATGGATTAAAAAAACATAACAAGGTAAATTGCCCGAAGAAAATGTCTAACCGAATGGCACACTGAAGAGACAAAAACAAATGCTGCGAATTTGTAACACCCTATGTTTAATCATAATCTCCATGTATTGAATATTATTACTAATGGCATCACATGATTACTATTTACTCAGTACAAATTTCAATAGTATGACGGCTTGTAACTCGTGCTGGCCAAACCAATAAATTAACCATATAACCCTCCCAAAAGGCAGCCTTCGCCTATATTACTACATTAACATCCATAACACTTTTAAAATCATCCATATTATCATTGCAACACAGGCATAAAATTTCATTTATACAATGTTTAAAAATATACATATATGAATAAATTCATTACTAGTTTGTAATCATAACAAACACAATACATTTTCAATCATGTATCTAAACCTATTACATAAGTCGTCTAATTTTTGTGTCCCAATTCGCGACACGTATACATGCCATTTCGTTCCTTCTTCATTGCTTCCCCATTGTCTGTCCCTGCGCGCAATCAAACAACCACATGCTAAGTAATTTTGTTGTCTAGTGGTGGATACAACTATACAAAATTTTATTTAAATATATTTATTTTATTTCTATTTTCATTTTTTTATTATTGTTATTATTCTATCTGTCTATTTATAAATGCGAATGTCTCCTAACCACCATTTAGCCTTTCTTAACTTTATGTTCTTATATTTCAACCTATTTACTATTTGATCTCAATTACTTATAGTTTTACCATTAGTTTACTCTTATGCCCTTGCCTTTTTACTTAATTACTTGGTTGTCCTTAACTATCACTTAAATTAATTATTTTTATTTATTTCATTTTATTTGAACTTTATGTTGTTCTCATCATAATTATAAATTTAATTCTCATTGAGTATGTTATTTATGTAATTCTATTTCATTATCATTGTCATTTTCCTTTCTTGCTGATCGGATGGTACTTTATTATACTTGATTCCTTAATTACTTTTATATTTTTCCATCTTTTGTGACATTTTTAGTTAGGTCCTTCTTTCAATCAGCATAACATTTAAATCTTATTTATTGTTTCATTATAACATCTAAGTTCTTTATTTCCTAAAGTAATATTTAGGTCCCATTTTCTAACTTAATTGATCTTTTTATTATCTCTTTTCCTTTAATTACTATTTTACCCTTTATTTCTCCTCTTTGATATTATTCGCCATAAAATCTCATTTCCTTTCTTTCTGGTCCTTGTCTTTACTTTCTTTTCCAAATTACAGTTTTATCCTTATTTCCTCAATTTTTTTGTCTAATTTATGATTTTGCCCTTCATATACTAAATTTGTCTAAACTTCCCTTTTGGTCTCTTTTTTACTCAACTTTATTACTTATTGACCATTTTACTTTTATTTAATTTATTGAATATTTTATTTCATGTTTTCTCTTTAATTTACAATCTAATCTCCAACTTTTCTTTATGTAAAGGTAAATTATCATTTTACCATTTTTATTTTACTTCTGAATAATTAAATCAATTTATCCTTTTATTACTCTAATTTTGCTATTGGATTACGTTGATACTTATTTTTCTTATTAATTTTTGCATAATTATTATTTAAATATTAAATTATAATTTAGTCCTTGAACTTTTTATTTCTTCATACTTGACTTAATTTAATTTCAAATTTGTCCCTTTTACTTTAATTATTTTCTTATTCAATCTTTTCTTATCTAATCTTATATAATTCCTACTTGAATGTAAAATTATAATTAGACCCTTGAACTTTTTATTCTTCATGTTGACTTTTTTTGACTTTTATTTTGACTTCTTTGACCCTTTTTTAAACTTTTAATTTAGCTTAAATGGATAATTTCCTCTTTAGTCCTCATATTTACCTATATGGTGAAAATTTGTATTTTGGTCCCTAAATGTTCCATTATTTACGTTTTCACCTTTTTTAACCTTATTTGACTATTTTAATCTTTTCAATCATTCTATTGATGCTAAATTACTGTTTGGCTCCTGGTTTATCGCGTAATTATATTTTTATCCTTTTTGCATCTATTAATCATGTTTTTCACTTTGTTTCTTGTTTATTCACCTTTATGACTTCTTTTGTGCCTAATTTATTTTTAGATCCTTATTTTTTTGCATAATCACAATTTTGCCCCTATTTAACATATTAATTTCATTTTTCACATCATCTTTTATTTATTTACATTTATGATATCTTTTATGTAGAATTTACTATTTAATCCTTATTTTCTTGCATAATTACCATTTTTCCTTTAGTAATAACCAGTAAAAATTCTCGAATTGGATATGCGAAATGAAGACTATATGACTATTTGAATGTACTGTTTGACTGTATGTGAGGCCTCAGAGTTGTATATATATACTGTATGAGAGAGGAGATTACTTAAAGGCCTCAGAGTTGACAATAACTTACTGTATGATTTCACTGCGGTATATAGGACCTTATGGCTAGCTATTATATCCTAGGGTCCTGGATCATCGACTATATACTAAGGGCAACAAAGATATTATATATTATGTTATATTTCTATCTCATTTATTATAGTATTCCTATTATGTATCATTATATACATCATCATTTTCTAAGCATATATCTAATAATATGTATGGAATCATAATGTATATATAAGAAATAACAACTAAACATGATAAAATTATCTAATTATCATTATAACCATCTGTATAACAGTACACATCTCATTTGCATTATAATTCTTAAGTTACCTTTAATTACATCACTATGTTTACTTATTCGTCATTATGTCTACTTGTTATTTCTAACTCTACTCAATTCTATAGCAATATATATACATTGTCTTAGGTACTTCATATTATTTATGCTATTAATTATCAAAACATCTCATAGTGTCCTTTAACACATAATTCAACCATGATGAAATTTGTATACATACAATGTAGTTCTTTCTTTTACTACTTGCTATATGTATTTCTAATGCCATCTAATATATTTATATGTTATCACATATCTAATTTAACTTATAATTCCTAAGTCATCTTTAGGTAAATATTTATGTATAGTTATGCATTATCATGTACACTTATTATATTTTAATTCAAACCAATTCTATTTCATTTTCCATGTATTATATTATATTTTTCCCACTAAATATGCCATAATTTACTTAATTAACTTATATTATCCCTTACTAAATAATTCAGCCAACATTGCATCTCTACTTTCCAAATTGTTTTCTTCATCAATTTATATTCAAATCATTTTAATTCATCATTCTAACATATTATCTTGAATTATTTTGCATTTTTACTCAAATTTGTATAGTTACATAATGTAGATTTTAAATAAATTTTAAGTAATTAAATGAAATAGAGTGCAGTTTGTATTCACTTACCTTAGATCTTATTCTCCTCACTTAATTCTCCATTTCCATCAGCTTAAATCTATGAAATTTCACCATTTCCACCCTCCAATTTGAACATAAATTTTAATCCTTGATTTCTCTCACTTCTACTACTCAAATTAAAGGTTAGAGACTGCTATACTATTGTCGAGAAGCTAAATTAATATAAGAGGCTTGATTTTGATGAGAGATTAGAAAATAGATGAAGAAATTATTAAAAAAAAGGGAGAATTAACATTCGATTTTGGAGAGGGATGAAGAGAGAAGCAAAAATCTAGAGTTATCTTTAAAAAATGCTGATATTTTGCCCTTATATATCCTAATTTTTTGGCTAGACTGGTCTAACCAAGGTGGTTGGACCTAATTTAAATCCATAATTGATTTTAAGCCTATTTAATGCTTTCTAAATTATTTCTCTCTCTTTCAACGCTTAAATTCACTCAAAATAAATTTCATAATTCTTTAAATAATAACTTAAGCCTCCATAAAAAATTTCAACTCAATCGGAGTTTGTTTTTTGTCTGATTCACTCAAACCAATTTGATTAGCCAATTTTTGGTATTACCATAAAATTTCCTTTTTACTGCAAAATAATCCTACATACAATTTAGGGTAGATCTAGAAATTTTGGTAATTTTTAGAAGTCATTTGCTATTTTTAAAGTTTCGGTCAAATTTTTAGTCAACCATTTTTACGATACCGAGTAAAAATTTTTCTGTCTAATTTTAGGGCCCGTTTGAGCTCAATTTTATCTCAAATTGTACCACCAGGCTCCATTTAATATCTATTTTCACAATTTGGTGTTAACTCAAACTATTCGTCAGGTTATCCATCCTCGAATTTCCTGGCCTGAGCATGCTTAACCCTTGTACATTTTCAAATTTCCCCTTCTATTCAACTTTGATTATTCTAAAAACTATTCTAGGATTACTTTTCATGCTCTAGAACATGCCAAGTATGTCAGATGTAAATTTTGGGGCGTTACAAAATCCATAGAGATGCAGGCCATACTACGAACAACTATAATGCCTTAAAGGAAGAAATCGAAAGGCTCATGCAAAGAGGGTTTTGAAAAAGTTTGTAGCCTTAGCACCCAAAGATTCATGCAAACCACCGCCTTAAGGCGAGAATATATCAAATTTTGATAAGGATAAGGAAAGAAAAAGGCCCAGAGACTCTGGTCAGTAGAAATAAAGTTGGAGTCATCAATATAATTACTGGTGGATCCTCATATGATGGAGATTTCTTGAAAAGGAATAAGAGGAAAGGTATATACTTCTCAAAAAAGTCTAAAAAACTGCCACTAATTTCCATTTACTCAAAAGACGTTATAGACCTAAGGTTTCCCCATGAGGATGCTTTGGTAGTGCAGGCGACCATCAACAACTTTCTTATCAAAATAATACTTATAGATAATGGGAATGTAGTAAATTTCCTTACTCTAGAATCTTACAGAAAGATAAAACTATAGATTAGAGAATTAAAATCCATAACCACACTGCTAGTCGAACTTGGCAGTGCCACTATCCTAGTGGTTGGATCAGTAGAGCTTTTTGTACAGTTAGGAGATGAAGCAGTAACATATAATTACAAAATAATGTTCATCGTGGTGGACATGACATGCTCATATGATGATATCTTTGAAAAGATCATTGTTATTTCTGATCAAAGCTATCACTAGTGTTTGATGCATGGTGATAAAAATTCACACCGAAGACAAAGTGGCAATCTTGAGAGGTAATCAAAAAGCATCAAGAGAAGCTTACATCACCATGGTAAAAAAAGCAAAGCAGGCTTTGGTAGTGTAGCCCGAATTAGAAAGAAAAGAAGGAGCCAATCGATCGAGAATGAATCCTGAAGGCGATCTCATCACCAAAGAATTGTCAAAGGGGAGGAACATATAGATCATGTCAACTATGTCTGAGGAAGTGAATATAAAAGTCATGTAAGTTTTGATAACTAACCAAGCCTTTTTCTCTTGGAAAGTGTTGCGACCCTAGCAAGTGTACTAGATCGATAAGTAGTAAGAGGAGTATATTTTTAAGACTCTCGAATATCAAACCCAAGGGATAGTGTGTGTGCAAGTTGAGACAATCGATCGTATGCTAAAGAATTCCCAAAAGTTTGATGATAGTGCTATAGTTATCCAAATTGAAAAACTTTTAATACTAAAATGTGCAATGGAAATAAATTAAATTTAAACTAGTAATAATTCAAGTAAGAGTTAAATTATGAAAAATTAACAAGTGTAGAAACCTTTATAAAGAAAATGTTGCTCGGGTTCACTCATCCACCCTATCCCTAAGTGAATAAATTTTTACCTAAAAGCATACATGAATGAATTTAGGATAACCCTCTTAACCCAAGCATCCTATTTCAGAGCCAACTATTCTAGTTGCTAAACATCCTATTTTAGAGCCAGCCCAATAACTAGTCCAAGCACGGGCCTAACATTTTAAGTTCGGTTTGCCATCCAATTTTGGAGCCAAATGACCCAAAATCCATCCATTTCACTCCACACTCTAGTCTTAAAATCACAAATACTGCACATCTAGAGTCCCATTCTAGAGCCATCCAAAATAGACAACATTCATGATAGAAAAACAAAGTAAAATCATTCACATCATCCAATCCACTAAGCTCAATACCAATCAAGACATATGATAGGAACCATTCATCCATGTATGGAAAATAACTTAATAAATTGAAAAATCATGAGATACAAATAAGTAACAGTGAAATAGACCATTCATTCATGTATAAGTCAAAATATGTTCAATATTCACATTGTGAGTAGGGGATTCAAAGATCCCCCAAGCAACTAAAAGACTTCTCACTATCCGTAATGTAAAAGACAAGTAAAGTAAAGGAATAAACTATAAAACCCATTTGAAGTTGAAGGTTAAAGTTGATGCTACTCCTTCTCTCCTTCTCCAAACTGCTCTTTGATTAAAAGCTGTAACTTGAAGTAAGTAAACTAAAAACTAAAGCTATTCTTGTATTCTTGAAGTAAAACTAAACTAAAAGAGTGATTTTTACAAGTAAAACTATAAAACTATGTATGAAAAGCTCTCCAGATGTAAAACTGCATGTTTTCTCTTTAAAAATAACCTCCACACGAAATCTTAAAAAGATCTCCTTTAAAACAAACAACTCTACAGCTTTTACAGAGGTATCCAGGAAGGCATGGCTGGGATACTTTTATCTCAGTTGAGACATGGCAAGACAAATTGGTACATTGCATTGGACACAGCTAGAACACTTTTATCTCAGCCGAGGCAAACTTCTAGATCAAAACATCTTCACGAGCTGCATTGGCCACGGCTGAGATCAATTGGTCTCAGCCGCGACCCTTGGTGAAATGGTGAGTTTTGAGTTCTGCATTGGACACGACTGGGACAAATTGTCTTAGTTATGTCCCAACCTAATTTTCTGCACAAAAATTCAAATTAATACCATTAATCACACAAAAACTTCAAATTTATCAAGATAACTAAAATAAACATAGGAAAAGCATTTTAACATTAAAAATACTACAAACATGCAAGATGAGATACTAAAACATACAAAAATATCCTGAAAACAAACATAAAATTCAAAGTTATCAACTACTTGACACTTAGCCCTTTTGCTCGCTCTCGAGCAAACGAATCATCCACGCTCTTGAAAATTTCAAACTCAAATTCAGAACAAGAAAATTCAGAGAGGCCAGAGCAACACTCAGTAAAAGACACTTAAATGAAGAACTCAATCAAAAAAACTCAAACTGATTTATATCAACCAATTTCTCATGTGTGTGTGCTAGGCCAAAACAAATTTATATCTTTTCAAAACCAAAACTACCAGTGAACACCAGCAATCAAGCAATAGAAAAATATGCCGGTTTTGTACTTAAAACTCAAAATAGCCATAAGTCACTCCTTTAGCACCTGAACTACAAGGGTCATCTCCACTAAACAACTCAGGACAAAACAGGATCACCAAATCTTACATTAAGGTTGTAATGGATTGAAGGTATTGGCTTCAAAAAATTGATAAAATTAGTAAGATAGAATTAGCCACACTACCCAAAAGAAAAACCCCCTAACTTTTTAGGAAAAATAACTCTTCTAAATTTATGCCCTCTTACTATCAACTGGGAATATAAATGTCAAGACATGAGTTCTTAAAATTTTAGGGAGTAAGAGCTAAAATCTCCTAGCTCAACTAATTAATACTCTCCTCAAACACTAGGTACCCCACACTTATTTTCTATAGTATGAATCAAATGGAATTTCTGCAGCCTATCGCTATCTTTCTGGATTTTTTTAACAGTGAAATATTTATTCACTTACTGAGAGGAGTACCAAAAGCATTAATTCTTGTCATGCATGACTCAAAATTTTTCAAAAATTTAAGCTCACAAACCCTTAAAATTTTTCATTTCCCATCACTTTTTGATTAATAAGCAAATATTAAATCAAACCCAATATGCAATTTTCATTACCCAACCTAGAGTGGCCAATTCTCAAATGGGAGAGACAAAGGCATTTAGGTTATATGGTTCAGCATTAGTGCACTAAAAAATAGTATGCTTTTAACATACTAATTAAGCTCAAATGGGCTAACAATGGAAAAATTTACGAAGGGTAGGTCAAAAGTCATTTGAAAATTGGCTGCCTAAGAAAGGCTGTCTGGGTTATATCCTAATCTTGCCTAAGTTGAATATTCATTTTGAAGGGTGATGAGAAAGGTTCTAGCTATTCCAGAATTCCTTCACTCAATTGCTCTCACCCACTATTTTTTTTAATAGTGAAATATTTATTCACTTATTGAGAGGAGTACCAAAAACACTAATTCTTGTCATCCATGACTCAAAATTTTTCAAAAATTTAAGCTCACAAACCCTTAAAATTTTACTTCCCATCACTTCTTGATTAACAAGCAAACATTAAATCAAATATAATATGCAACTTTCATTACCCAACCTAAAGTGACCAATTCTAAAATGGGAAAGACAAAGGCATTTAGGTTATATGGTTCAGCATTAGTGCACTAAAAAAATAAATAATACGCTTTTAGCATACCAATCAAGCTCAAAGGGGCTAATAATGGCAAAATTTACTAAGGGTAAGTCAAAAGTTATTTGAAAATTGGTTGCCAAAGAAAGGCTGCCTGGGTCATATCCTAATCTTGCCTAAGTTGAATATTCGTTTAAAAGGGTGATGAGGAATGTTCTAGCTATTTCAAAATTCCTTCACTCAATCACTTTCACTCACTGGTTTTTTTTCAAAAACTTAGCCTATTGTGCTCATTAAGTTAGAAATTGAATAGTATATAATTAATTGAGATCAATTCAAAAGAAAAGCTTCACTGAATAATGCTACTACTCTCTGGCTACTTAGACCTTCCCTAAACAAGCTGTTTAAAATCGAGTTCAAATTGACTCATTTCAAGATTAACTGGCAAACTCAGGCTAACTGCAACAATAGTTAACAACTAGAAAAAAACCATTATTCTAACCAAACTTAAAAAGAGAAACAATAAAATCGTAAATGAACTTGAATTGAAAAGAACTATTCTAAATCAAAACTAAAGGAATGCAAGATGCACAAACTTACCAATAGAGAAGGAATAAAAAAATACTGAAAATAAAATCATACTAAAAGCTACTTTAACTAAAATTAAACTTAAATACTGAAGATAAAAACTACAACTATACCAAACAGAAAAAATAAAAGCCACACAAATGTGACAAACGTAAAAGAAATTTGATTAACAAACTAAAGTCATAGAACAACACCACAAAACAACTAATAACATCCCATAGTAAAAAAAAACAACATCTACAGATAAACAATTAAACAAAGAAAACTAAATTGATTGTTCTTCATCCTCAAACCCTCACCCCACACTTAAAATTTTACTGTCCCCAGCAAAAACCAAAAGAGAATCAAAATAAAATGTTGGGTCGAGGAAAATCCCTAAAATCATGATCATTGTGATGAATGAGGCGATGGGGGTGGAAACTGGCTGTCAAAGCGGGATTGTAACATCCCAAGAGCAGTGACAATATCATCCATATGCTATGTTATTGAATTGAAACTGGAATCCATCCTTCGAGTGATGTCATCAAGCCGATTGTTAATAACAATGTTACTGCTTAGTGGACAAGGTGATTGTACCAGCTCTAGCTCTTTCCAACTCTGTAGCTCCCTTGTGCACAACATCCCTATATAAGGCTCTATCTGAAAACACCAAATGCCCTTACCTTGGAAAGTGAGGATCGTCAATAAGGACCACCATGTTTTTCAATATTTTGCGATCAATTACCATAGCATTTTCTACTGAAGTGCCAAGCTTTGGATACTTGTGAAAGCAGGCCAATGTAGTGACTAAACCTCTAAGCGCCAACTTGGAATTCCTCTTCATGAAGGTGAGCAAATTTGAAACTTTCTGTGTGATGAATGGAACTCTATTCAATTGGATTCCATTGTTAGCATAAAGAATAGTGGCCTCACTTGTATTTACATTTTCAGGCCTTTCAAGGTGGCTAAAGAATGCCAAGACCAAGTAACGATGCATAATCCTCAGAAGGTGATCTCTTAATTGATGGGCCTTGGTGTTCTTGGGATTGAAGTGGGTGAGGTCCTCGGGATCATAAATTCTTATCCAGATTTCTTGCCTGTTCAGATCAAGAATGTCCCTAACAGCATGTTGATCAAATCCCAGTACCTCAAAGAAAGCATTAAAGGGCATTTGATACGAAATACTATTGAGATAAAAACTCACATGGTTTGGGCCAGCATGACAGTCTGTGCCTAGTCTAAATTTTACTGTGGCTAAGAAGTCTCGGACGAGGTGAGGATAGACCTTCTCATTTCGATCAAAGAAAACTCTCTAGCCAACACCATCAATTAAGATAAAAGCACTAAAAAGAGAATTAAAAACAAAACAAAGCACTTAAACAACTAAAACTATATAAGTAGATTGCAAGTAAAAACCACAAAGGAAACTAAACAGACAAACAAACAGAATGAAAATCAAAGGAAAAATTACACCAAGTACGTGGCACTCAACCATGATGAACAAGCATCCTTTGGAAACTAGTAGCTCGCAGGTTGAATTGTTTTAGCCTATATACTTGGGTGTAATTGACACAAAATGCATGAACTGGAATGACCAAATTGGATTATTTGGATTACTGTTACTTATTAAAGGTTTTTATTAAACAATACATATAATGGTAGTAACATATACGCCTATCATATAATTGGTTATACTTTGATATTCTAATTCATACAGTAGAATAAGTTATATAAATTTGCACTTTATTATAACATAATCATATTTTTGACTTACTATAACAAAACATGTTTATTACATTACTTTCATAAGATTTACACAAATTAAAAAGAGAAAAGCAGTACAATTTAGACATCCTAACTTCTCTTTCTAGCTGGTGTTGGCCTTATCCCTGAAGTAATAACATATCTTGAACCTACACGAATAAACACCCGTGCTAAGCTATAAAGTTTAGTGGGAAACAATACATATATGAACAACCACTCATGATGATTGTTTCCAAGCACACAATAAGCAGTATTAATATTATAATTAACATGCAAGGGTTACAATATAATTCACATAGCATATTTAATCTTATAACATTACTGTATAAGGATAGAACATAATAGACTAATCAATTCTTTATCAATATAACACATATACTATTCATTTCATATTGTGAAATTGCCTGCTAAAGTCCTGCAGGTGTGGATAATGGGTGTTATGGATACCCATAGGTATCAAATATATAAATATCCAAAGGTATTATTCCCGTGGATACCCGAAGGTATCAGACATATGGATCCAATCGGATCAAACCTGTGGTCCTAACCGTGGACAATTAAAGACCCAAATAAGGTCAAACCTGTAGCAATTGCGACTGTAACCCTATAGGCATGTCTATCTATCCACCACCAAGTTCTATGTGCAGGCAAAGAATCATATATCATATGTTATTGGTTCTTATTAATGCATTCCACTATAAAGTAAAATAATTCAAAATAATTTAATGTACTATAGTTCTCAACTATCATAATATATACAATAATCACTACTGTATAATTATACTATATTCATACATTCACATTTGAGTAACCACATACAAGTATCGTAGACTATAACATAAACATTGCCTTTGTATTTCTTATACAATTAGTATAGTGAATGTTTACTTTATCTTATCATATCTATATGTTCAATATAATTTATAAGGCTTAGGAAGAGTTAAAATAGCTTTAGGCCTCATAATACATCTTATAGTTTCAAGTTTTAACTTATGAAGGAGGGTCACGGTTACTACCAATTCATGGTAACAATGGCCTAAGATGTGATATAGGGGTCATGGTTACTGCCAAATTCATGGTAACCATGACCTAGGTTACTTTTCGGGGTCTGGACTACACCAGACTACCTCACGGTCATTACCGGATGAGTGATAACCGTGTTTTATACTTTTTAAAGGGGTCACGGTTACTATGAAAAGCTTAGTAACTGTAAGATAGGTCATCTTTAGGGTCTGTACTAAAAACTGGGGTACCTCACGGTTACTATGAAAAACCTAGTAACCGTGAGGCCCAAATCTCCTAGAGATAGATTTTCTGTCTCGACTTATATGTCATTTTTGACTTATAAACATCATTTTTAGGGAACTTTCTTCTACAAAGTTGTAGATCTGTATTTATAGTTTCCAAAACATCAAAAATCACTCAAATCTGACATATAAATCTCAACATATATTATAAAAACCACCAAATGCTCCTAGTGATAGGGCAGCAGTCCTAACCCGATTTCAAGCCAAATTTTCTCTATCCTAGAAATTGTTTCAAGTTATATGTTCTTCATATGAAATTAATATATATGAGTCTATTTTCATATAAAACTAGAATTTCTAAATTTCACTAACTGTAGCTCAAGATATACTTAATATAGTAAAGACTAGTCCAATGAACCCTAAGCAGATTTTGAGATTTCAAGATTTTCAAGCATAGTCCGATTTTAACCTATCCCAAACTTAGTTATTTATACAAAAAAATATCTAATAACATCAATAAACATTTATTTAAGGTCCATTTTCATTATACAAACACACATAACGTGAAAAAGTTTCCATACCTCTTTAAACTTTAACTTTCCAAGCTTTGCCTTTCTCTATCTTTTGCCTTATCTTTCTCCTTCATCCTCTATATCTTTGCTTGTCCCTATCTTGTTCATCATCTCTACTGTCTATAGCCTTTACCCTCCTTGGAGTATCATTTTATTTTCATAGAATTTAATGAGAAAAGAAAAATAACTAAAAAAGAGACGAAGAAAAGAAGAACAAAAAAAAACAACAAATGAATTGTTGGCCAAGGATGGCCGGCCAACCCAAGAAGAAAAAGCAAATTTTCTTCTCTCTTTCATTGCCTCACAAGTGTTTAATTCCCATTGGTTGATAAATAAAAATCTTGGCAAAGTTTCACTTTGGTCCCTCTCTCAATTTATGTTTCTTACTGTAATCTCTAACCTTTCACTTTATTACATTTCTACCATAAAACTTTTACTTTTACCTTTCAATTAAGCCCCTCATTTACAATTTCCATTAATTAATCACATAATCAACCTGTATCTCATATGAAATGATAATCTACCCCTCTGAGGGTATCATTAGGGGTATTACATGAACAATGCATGTGTAAACATAAATGAACAAGTTAAAAGCATGCATTAACCAAAATGCAGACAAAAGATGGAAATAAAATAGAACTACCATGCTTAACCACACAAATGACTATTAACAATGTACGATTTTTATAGAGTAAACAAAATCATGCATGAAATTACTAATATCACAAGCAAAAACAAAGGAAATAAATAACAAACTATCAAAATGGCCATAAAGCATCAAATTATCAAACACCTAAATTAGCCTTTCTACCATTTATCAAGCATAAATACACATTGAGCACTTCAAAGGCATAATGGTTAGGCAAATGATGAACATGCACAAAATAACTAACTAAAAATTTAATGTCTTAATTCTCTAAAGCATTTCATCAAACAGTAGGTATGCATGGTTTGATTTTCGCAATGAAAATACACCTAACACAAATTTTTAGCATAAAACTTAAAGCTTATGTGCTAAAAACTACAACCAAGCCTACAATCAAAAATTAAGAATTGAGACAAATTAAAATGAGAACACAAAATGCGATAAGATAAACCCTAAATATCGAGGAAATATGTACATTTAACACATATTTCTACCATAAAACTCAATAACTAAGCAAAAAAATCATACTAAATTTAAAACAAAACAAAAATTAAACCAAAATAAAGAGAAGAGAGAAGAAAACTTACTTGTTTCTTGATGCAATGGAGTAGAAAATGCAAGGGGAAGAGAGAAAATGAGAGGAGATGGTAAGATTTTAGAAGAGAGAACAAAGAAAACTGAAAAAGAAGGTGAAAGTGTGCAAATGGTTGGATTATTTATAGATGGCCACGACGGGAACCCTAAGAGGAACTGGTCCCAGCAGTGAGAAGAAAAAAAGCAAAACTCCCCATTTTGAGAAAGTCAAAGGCACGGCTGAGACTAAACCGTCTAGGCCATGCTACACCTCTGGACCTGAAATTAAATAGCAAGCCACAGCTGGGACTAAATAGTCTCAGCCATGGGCCAATGAATTCCCCTATGCAAATTTTAACACAAATACAGCTGGGACACTATGGTCTCAGTCAAGCCCCTCCTCTAGACTCGAAGAATGCATATAGGCACGGATGAGACAATTGATCTCAGCTGTGCACCTTAAAAATTCAAAATTACCTCTTTTTTGGCACGGCTGGAACATAGATGTTTCAGTCGTGCATCTATTCTGCCTCATATGTAATGAAAGGGCCACAACTGGGACTAATATGTCTTAGCCATAACCAGCATAATGTTGCACTATTATACTAAAATTCCTCCCTCTCCTCAGCAAAAGTCTTGAAAATTTTTCTACTCTAACAAGCACACTAAACACTATTCTCTAGACAAAAGTTAACAACACTGGACATTTAAACTTACTAGAAATTAAATGCAAAGTTCAAAGGAAAAGCAATTAAGTTCAAAGGTATGGAGAAGTTCTGGGTTTAACAAGTCGCTAGCTCGACTTTGATAGCTCTCATAGGCCATCTTCGAAAGTGAGGATCACTGATGCAGCCTCATATTTGGAATCAAAATATGGCTTCAATATGTGATCGTTAACTTTGAACTCATGAGCACGACCTTCTTTCGGATGTTTAATGGTTACTGCTCCATAGCTAAAGACCTCTACAACCTCAAAATGCTTTTTCCACCTTGATTTCAACTTTTCGAGAAACAACCTCAATCTACTGTCATACAGGAGGACCTTTATTTTGGGTACAAATTCCTTCTTGGCTACTCTGTGATCATGGCATTTCTTCATGTTGTCCTTGTATTTCTTGGCATGTTCATAGGTCCAAAATCTGAGTTCTTCCAACTAATTTAGCTGCAAAGACCTGCGATTGCTTGCATTCTCAAGATCAAGATTCAAAAACTTAGTAGCTCCAAAGCTTCGCAAACAAATAAGGCACAAATACGCTCATCCGAGAATAAATCTAAAATCTCCCCTTTTTCAACAAGATCATTCTCCAATCTAAATAGATGATTCGCCACATGGTTCTCTGCACCTTTCTTATCTTTGATCTCTAATTCGAATTCTTACAAAAGGAGAACCCATCTTATCAACTTGGCTTGGACTCTTTCTTGGCAATGAGGTGTCTTAGTACCGCATGGTCATACCATACCACAATTTTTTGCACCCAGCAAATACGATCTGAATTTCTTAAAAGCAAATACAATGGCAAGAAGTTCCTTCTCAATTGTGGTATAGTTGACTTGGGCTCCTGTCAACGTGTGGTTTGCATAATAAATTGCATAAAATATATTCTCTCACCTTTGTCTGAGTACTACTCCCACTGTAAAATCACTTGCATCACACATTAGCTCAAAGGACAAATTTCAATATAGAGATATGATCACCGAAGCTGAAATAAGTCTTTACTTTAACAATTCAAAAGCCAACAAACATTCATCAGTGAATTCAAATGGAGCATCTTTCATGAGCAAATTGGATAAAGGCTTTGCAATTTTTGAAAAATTTTTTATGAACCTACGGTAAAAAGTTGTGTGCCCTAAAAAACTCCTAACTCCATTGACATTAGTTGGTGGTGGGAGTTTCTCTATAACTTCTACCTTGGCCTTGTCTACCTCAATCTCTTTTTTAAAAATTTTGTGCCTTAACACAATGCCCTTTCTCACCATAAAATGGCACTTCTTTCAATTTAGTACTAAGTTGGTTTTTTCACACCTACCTCACACCAATTCGAGATGCTTCAAACAGATCTCAAAATCTAGCCGATAAATAGTAAAATCATCCATAAATACCTCTATAAATTTTTCTATAAAATCATGAAAAATTGCCATCATGCATCGCTGAAACATAGCCGGCGCATTACATAGTCCAAAGGGCATTCTCCTATAGGCAATGTGCCATAAGGATATGTAAAGGTCATTTTCTCCTGATCTTCAAGGGCTATGGGGATTAGCAAATATCTCGAATACCCGTCTAAGAAACAATAAAACCTATTTCCTACTAGCCTTTCTAACATCTAATCAATAAATGGCAATGGATAATGATATTTCCTAGTGGAATGGTTCAGTCTCCTATAATCTATGCACACTCTCCAACCCGTAATTGTACGATCCAGAATGAGTTCATCAAGTTCATTCCTAACCACTATCATTACCCCCTTCTTAGGGATACATTGTACGAGGCTAACCCATTTACTATCAAAAATTGGGTAGATTATACCTGAATAGAGCAATTTGAGTACCTCTTTCTTTACAACTTCTTGCACAGTCGGATTAAGCCTTCTTTGGGGTTAAGCTACCAGTTTGCATTCTTCCTCCATCGAAATTTGGTAAGTGCAGTAACTTGGGTTGATACCCTTCAAGTCTGTCGTCTCCTATCCTATCGCTTCTTTATGCTTCTTCAGCACCTCAAGCAGGATCTCCTCTTCAAAACCTAACAGCAAGAAAGAGATAATTATTGGCTTTGCTTTATGTTCTAAAAAGACATACTTTAAATGAGGAGGAAGGGTTTAAGTTCAGATATATAATCTCCCTTTTTTAGAGTGGTCCCCTCTTACTTTGATTGCTCCTTTTCACAATCCTTTTCCACAACTGCTATCAATTCTTTCTATACTCCATCTAACTCTTCATTTTCCAAAGAATGCATCAAGCTCAAATTCAATGGATCATTTAGCAACATTTTTTCTTGAGTCTCTTCTACACATTCATCCACCTTATCCATAAAATAAATCGATTCCTCCAAATCACTTGATGGATGCTTTTGGGCTTTGTTCATGTCCACCACAAACTCTTCATTGTTGAATCTGAGGGTGACTTTTGATCATGAACATCTATCAATGCTTTTTCCATATTTAGGAATGGTCTCCTTATGATAAGTGGCACCTTTCTATCTTCCTGCATCTCCATGACTATAAAATCTACAGGAAAAATGAAATTTCCCACCTTCACTAATAGATCCTCAATCATCCCTCTTAGCTTTCTCATTAATCTATTCGCAAGTTGAAGTCTCATTCTTGTCTCCTTGAGATCACCTAGATTGAGTTTCCTGCACATTGAATATGGCATCAAGTTAATGCTAGCCCCTAAGTCACACAAGGCATTCCCAACAAAAGTTTCACCAATTTCACAGGGTAGGGTGAAGCTACCTGGATCTGCCAGCTTTTTCGGGATCTTGTTCATGATAATTGCATTATCATTTTTTATTAATTGCATGCATTTCATACCCTTCTAACTTCTTCTTATTAGAACAAAGTTCTTTCATGAATTTAGCATAATTGGGCATGTGAGCTAAGGCTTCAGCAAAAGGTAAATTGATATGTAATTTCTTGAATATTTCTAGGAACCTAGCTAATTGATCATTTTTCTTTTCTTTCCTAGATATAGTAGGAAATGGCAACCTATTTATGTCAAGATCCTCTATGGTTGGGTTCATTATACTCTTTCCTTTGTCAATCTTTGGAGCATCTATATCTACTTCTACTTTAGGATTAGAATCACTTACCTTTCGGCTCCTCCATATGAGATGATGAAGTTGGTGATTTACCTTTTTCTTCCTCTTATACTACCTCCTTGCCACTTCTCAATGAAATGGCCTTGGCCTCCTTCTTGGGATTATGGTTTGCATTTGCAAGAAAAGTTCCAGCTGGCCTTATAGACAAAGAATTTGCCAATTGCCCAATCTGTGTTTTTAAGTTCCTTATGGAAGCATCTTGATTCTGGTTCCATTGCTCTTGAGATTTCCATCTTGTTTCTTGGCCCATCATGAATTGTTGTTGGCTATTCATGAAACTAGCAAACATGTCTTCTAAATTAGGCTTCTTTTCTTGAATGGGTGGCCTTAGTTGGAATTCAGGTGGATGATATGATTGAGGTTGGGTTTGATTAGAGCCTTGTCCTTGATGGTAGTTTGGTGGATAAGGAGCTTGGTAGTAAGTGTAGGTTTGAGGTTGATATGATTGGCTTTGATTGTGGTGGACATTTTGGTTGAATGGGACTCTTGCTTGTGGTTGAGAAGATGAAGCATGCCGATTTCCATCCCTCTAAGAGAAATTCGGGTGATTACTCCATCCTGGATTGTATGTGTTACTATAAGGATCATTCCTTCTATAATCTCTTAGTGCATTTACATCTCCTATAACTCCACCTTCTTGAATACCTTGCCTATTTTCCATTGGTCCACTACCTTGAGCAATCACAACTACATTTTACACTTTCAAACCGCTTAACTCTTTCTTTACCAACTCTAATTATGCCTTCAACAATGCCACTTCATCTACATTGTGTATCCCTTGCCTCCTTGGAACTGATCTAGGGGCAATCCATTGAGAATCATTAGCTGCTATCTCATCCAACATACGAAAAGCTTCCTCAAGCAACTTGTTTAAAAAAGACCTTGCAGATGCTGCATCCAATAATGACCTTGTTTGAGGTGTAACTCCAACATAAAATATGGTCATCAATTGGTAGACAACCATCTCATGGTGCGGACAGCTTCTCAATAATCTCCTAAGCCTTTCCCAAGCCTCATGAAAAGGCTCTTCATTCATTTGATGGAATCCCATTATACTATTATGAATTCTTGTAGTCTAGGTCGAAGGGAAAAACCTCATAAAAAAGTTCTCTTGCAACTGATCCTATGACCATATTGACTGTCTTGGTAACATCTATAGCCACTCCCTTATTTTTCCAATCAAAGTGAAGGGAAACAACTTCAATCTCACTGCATCTGTAGGAAAACTCAAAATCTGAACCGTGTCACTGACCTCCAAAAATATATCAATATGCTGAGTGGGATCTTTTACTTCTAAACTGGAAAACTGATTCCTCTATACCATAGTAATGGTGGCTGGTTTGAGCTCAAATTGTATCCCTCTTGGTAAGACAATTGTTCGATGATTTTCATTCCACCTTGGCACATCGTAGTCCCTTATAGTCCTTTGCCTAGGCACCTCTTCTCTTCATACCCCTAGCATTTCTTCATGTGCCCTTGGCACTTGTTCATTCTCGGGAGGGAACTTATTAAGAGAAGGATCATTCTCCATATCGTTGTATCTATTGGCTCTCCTTTTATGATGTAAGGTCCTCTCAATTTTAAGATCAAAGGGTGCTAATTACTCTCGTCTCACTCTGCTCATGTACCACTATCACTTGAAAAGAATCAGGAAAATAAAATAAGAGAAAGAAAACACATACAAATGATAATCACAACTCACAAACAATGCATATCCCTAATAACAATGCCAAAAACTTGTTGTGACCCTAGCAAGTATACTAGATCGATAAGTAGTAAAAGGAGTATTTTTTTAAGACTCTAGAATATCGAACCCAATGGATAGCGTGTGTGCAAGTTGAGACAATCGATCATATGCTAAAGCATTTCCAAAAGTTTGATGATAGTGTTATAGTTATCCAAATTGAAAAACTTTTAATACTAAAATGTGCAATGGAAATAAATTAAATTTAAACTAGTAATAATTCAAATAAGAGTTAAACTATGAAAAATTAACAAGTGTAAAAACTTTTATAAAGAAAATGTTGCTCGAATTCACTCATCCACCCCATACCCAATGTGAATAAATTTTTACATAAAAGCATACATGAATGAATTCGGGATAACCCTCTTAACCAATGCGTCCCATTCTGAAGCCAGCTATTCTAGTAGCTAAATGTCCCATTCCAGAGCTAGCCTAACAACTAGCCTAAGCATAGGTCTAACATCCTAAGTTTGGTTTTTCATCCCATTCTGGAGCCAAGCAACCCAAAACCCATCTATTTCACTCTATACTTTAGTCTTAAAATCACAAATACTGCACATCTAGAGTCCCATTCCGAAGTAGTCTAAAATAGACAACATTCATGATAGAAAAATAGAGTAAAATCATTCACAGCATTCAATCCACTAAGCTCAATACCAATCAAGACATATGATAGGAACCATTCATCCATGAATGGAAAAAAACTTAATAGATTGAAAAATCGTGAGATATAAATAAGTAACAGTGAAATAGACCATTCATTCATGTATAAGTCAACATATGTTCAATATTCATATTGTGAGTAGGGAATTCAAAGATCCCCCAAGCATTTAAAAGACTACTCATTGTCCATAATGTAAAAGACAAGTAAAGGAAGAAATTATAAAACCCATTTGAAGTTGAAGGTTAAATTTGATGCTACTTCTTCTCCAAATTGCTCTTTAATTGAAAGCTGTAACTTGAAGTAAGTAAACTAAAAACTAAAGTTATTCTTGTATTCTTGAAGTAAAACTAAACTAAAAGAGTGATTTTTACAAGTAAAACTATAAAACTATGTATGGAAAGCTCTCTAGATGTAAAACTGCGTGTTTTCTCTCTAAAAATAGCCTCAACACGAAACCCTAAAAAGATCTCCTTTAAAATAGACAATTCTACAGCTTTTATAGAGGTATCCAGGAAGGCATGGCTGGAACACTTTTGTTTCAGCCAAGACATGGCAAGATAGACTGGTACTCTGCATTGGACACGGCTAGGACACTTTGTCTTAGTTGAGGTAAACTTCTGGATCAAAACATCTTCACGAGCTGCATTGGCCACAGTTGGGACCAGTTGGTCTCAGCCACAACCCTTGGTGAAATGGTGAGTTTTGAGTTCTGCATTGGACATGGCTGGGATAACTTATCTCAGTTGTGTCTGTAACGCCCTTAACTGAACCTTAACAAAACAGTTTACTTCAATATAAACTTATGTGATTTGCCTAAATTTGTTTTACACCGATAATCAATCTTATGCAACCACAAGTTATCCAAAATTCGGGCAGCATAACAGCCACCCATTAAAAGACCTCCTGGAAACATCAAACAAAAACACAGCCTCCAAGAGGCACAATAGCATACCACATATAATAAATACATAACATTCCATTATTCACATACTAATCATATTCATTTACTGACATAATAATTATTACTCATACAATAACAATCCAAAATATAGTCAAGTCTACTACCATTAGTTGAGTATATACATTTCACAAATACCTAAAAGTCTATATAACTCTTTTCTTCAAGCTTCACTCCGCTGTGTACTATGCTTTTGCTCCTCTTCAGAACCTGCACGCAGTAAAAACTACATGCTGAGCACTAGATATGCTCAGTGGTGACTACCAATCCTAGAATTTCTAAGTTAAGCATAATTATCATATTTATGCTAATTTTTACGTTAACTAATCAATTCTTATTTTGCCTTGCCAACATTATTTTTAATAATTTTGACAGTCTTTTCAGTTTATTAACAACATTTTTGGCAGGCTTGTTACTTGAATTCTAAACAGTTTCATTTACTTCAAAACATTTCTTTTGTCATTGTAATTGCAAAGGTTACGTTTTTTTCTTACTTCTACTATTGCTCTTACTTGACTTAACTTTAACTTTTTCTATTCAAGTTCCTATTTAATCAAGTCAATACAATCATTAATTGTTTAATTATTTACATTATTATTTGCCACTGTAATGGCAAATTTTCTATTCAATACTTGATTTCTTCATTAGTCACAGTTTATCCATTTTAATAGCAAACCTACAGTTTTTGTTGTTTATTTATTTACATCACTTTGGCTTTTTGATTTATTTATCACAAGACACTCATTACACTTTAACATTTACTGCTCAGTAATATTATTACTTAGCAACTTTGCAATTAAATCTTTGTTTTCTTATTTCATTACAAAATGATACTGTTTAATTTACTTATTGCAAAAATCGTCATTTTTACTTATTATTTGCAAACTAGTCATTTTTATGGAAAAATTACATTTTAATCCTTGTTGGTCGAAAAAATTCATTTTTAAATAGCTTAGTTATAAAATGATTATTTTATCCATTTATAAGCATTTAATAATAAATTTTCTCATTGATTTCATTTTTTTGGAAAAATTATCATTTTGCCCATGAATTTATATTTTCTTTCACTTTAGTCCTTTTTCACTTTTACTCGTCAATTTTTCATTATCTTTTTACATTTTTAGCACTATTCTTTCTTTATGCCCCTAGTGCAATACGATAGGACTCTCAAATAGGATATGCGAGACATGGACCCAAAGGCTCCACTAATAGAGAAATGATCCCTAAGGGGCCCTTTCTCCAAAAAGCACTACACTAACCATTTCACTTTTACACTGAAACTATGGAGATCAGAGATCCTACCCATAGCAAAGCAAGTCACCATGACTTGCACCGCAATATAGAGTGTCCCTATAGCTAGCCAATTATATCCTGAATAAGAAAATTATTACCTGACTATTGCTAAGGGCAAAAATAATTAATTAATTTTTCAGAATAGTTTTCACACTTCGATAATATTTTTTTATTTTCTTTCATTTTCTTCAAACAAGATATCTTTATCAATTGCACTCTTTTTAGTGCTAGTGACTATATAATAACTTTTTCTTTTCGATTACTTTTTTTCATTTCAGTCACTTTTGCATGAATTATTTTACAATGATTCACTATAAACATTATTATTCTTTCGATTTTTAACTAATTATTTTCTCAATATCTTTTTATATTTTGTGAATTATGTCAGAATAATTTATTTTTTTCTTGACACTTATTGAATTATTTCTTTATAATTCAAAATTTTACTTTTACAATTATTTTATTTACTTTTTTGACTTTTAGCTAATATGTTACTTTTTCAGTCTGAATTTACGATTATTTGAAAATTATAATACTTTTATACGGGTTGTGAATTATTTATAATAATTTACCATTTTATTAGAATTATGAATTATTTTATAATAATTCAACATAGTTACTTGACTTACTATATTTTTTTCCTTAAATTCGTCATTTGACTTTTTCATTTTCTTTATAGGAAATATAAATTAATTTACTAACTTTTGCTTATTTATTGAATTATTTTTCAATAATTCAATATTTTCACTTAAACACATTCAATATTTAATTTTCAAAAATAATCTCATAAATTACATAAATTCTATAAAAATTTATGTGAACAATATTCTTTAATTATTATCATTTTTACTCATTTTTTTTGAATTATTTCACCATAATTCATCATTTACATTATATACTTATATCTATTCTTAGCTTCAAAATTCTTGAATAAATTTCATAAATTTTCTAAAACTCATAGACATTATATTTTATGTTTTACCTTATTTTATGGTTTAATTTTATCAAATTGCTTATTGTACATACTCTTTTTCTTTAACAAATGATTTCAGCCCTTAAGGAATTTCTCCTTAAAAATTTATTTCAATTAATTAAGCTTACATTTAACCTTAATTAAGATTCAATTCCGTCATTTTAAGGGTAGGTTCAATATACATACATTTTTTTTTAATTTTTTCTTAATTATATATTCAATAAATATTCATATAATCTCTATAAATTTCACAAAAATTTGTACATATATTATTTCACATATACTATCAAATTAAGGCTTAAATTCATTTAAATACTTAACATACAATTTTTTTCTTCCTCAAGAATTTCGGCCACTACCATAAAATTGCCTATAAATTTTTTTATTCAAATTAAACATTCTAACACACTTAATTAAGATCTAATTATACTATTATACAATTAATTTCAATTTTAATCAATTATACAAATTTTTCCTTAATAAACCCTAAATAAAATCATTAAATTAAATGAAAAATACTAAGATTTAGTAGTCACTAACCTTTCTCCGTGCAATATCTTCCCTTGAACTTCCTTTTGTTCACTTGAAATCATGAAAATCACCATCCAATAAAAACTTCATTCCTTGGTCGAAATTTTCACCTCAAAAATCACAAAGATAACCACAATTTCAGCTTAATATAACCTTAAAAACATACTTTAGGCACCTAAATCTAGCTATTGGTGCCTTAAAATCAAATTAAAAATCAAGATTTCATTTACCTAAAATTGACCTCCATGCCTTTAATCCTTATTTTTCTTAGCTTTTCTCCCTTCAATCTTTGGTTTGAACTTGGATCCATCAACTAGAGAGGCTAAGGAACATTTCTTGTGCTTGGATCAAGGTAAGAAAATGAAGATTAAATGAAGAAAAATGGTGAAAAAGAGAAGAGAAGCATTTGGTTTGGGAGAGGAAGAAGGAGATGGCATGAGCTTCTAGAAATGCTGAGATCTTTTTGCCTTTTTATACTCCTCTAATTGGGCTTGAGCTTGGTTAAAGGAATGGGCTTGATTTAATTAAACGAAGGCCCATTAACTACTCGATAAATGATTTTAATTAGTTTCTTCCACTTTCTAACTTCAAATCACTTCAAAAATAATTCCATAATTTTTATCACCCAGAAAATAGGTAGCACGCAAATTTTTAGCTCAATCGGAGTTCATTTTTGGTTCGATTCGATTAAATTGATCCGATCCAAAAATACCGATATTACATAAAAATTTACTTTTTGCAGCCAAAAAAATCTACATATTATTTTAGGCTTAACTGCAATTTTTGATAATTTTTAGAGTTCATTTGCTATTTTTAAATATTTATCCAAAGTTGAATCAGTTTCCTTATAATAGAAATTGACTCGCTACCTTTTTCGTATTTTTTACTTTGAGAGGCCAATTTGATCTCAATTTCACTTTAAATTTCAACCACGAACTCACCATGAATAATAATTTTTGATGGTCCAATAAAATATTATTCACTTTCGGGTGTACTTTTCAGCCCGAGAAATACTATTCATTATCGAAAAGTACTATTTTACGGCTAACCCGGTGTTGAGACCATTACAGTGTCCCGCCCTAATTTTCTGGATAAAAATTCAAATTAATACCATTAATCACCCAAAAACTTCAAATTTATCAAGATAACTAAAATAAACATAGGAAAAACATTTTAACACTAAAAACACTACAAACATGCAAGATGACACACTAGAACACACAAAATTATCTTGAAAATAATCATAAAATTCAAAGTTATCAAAAAGCAAAAAATATCCCACGCATAGGCCTGAAGGTGATCACCCATAAGTTGAATGTCGATCCAGATCATTTGCCAATCAAACAGAAGCTTAGAAGGCATGCTTCCCACTAAAAAAATTCATTTCCAAGGAGATTGACCATCTGTTAAAAGTAGGAACAATTAATGAAGTTCATTATCCTGAGTGGCTAACAAATATAGTCCTGGCGAAAAAGAAAAATGGGAAGGTAAAGATGTGAGTAGATTTCACCGATTTGAACAAATCTTATCCCAAAGACAGCTACCCACTTTTGAGCATTGACCAACTTATAGATGCCACTGCCTATCATGCAATTTACTATTTCCTTGATGCTTATGTGGGGTACCATCAGATCATGATATAGCTACTTAATTAGGAAAAAATGAGCTTCATCACAAATGATGACACTTTCTATTATAGGGCCATGATGTTCGGATGCCTAATAAATAAGATCTTTAAGGATTAGACTAAAAAAATCTAAAGGTATATGTTAATGATATGATTGTGAAAAGCAAGGGCCTCGAGGAGCACCTAATCGATCCGATAAAAGTGTTTGCTACTCTCAACCAATTCCAATTGAAGTTAAACCTAAAGAAATGTATTTTTGTAGTCCCTTTGAAAAAATTCTTGGAATTTATGGTTTCAAAAAGGGGAATAGAGGCTAAACCCAAGAAAATCAAAACAATAATAGATATGCAACCACCAACTAATGTAAGAGACATTCAAAAGCTGAATAGAAGAATTATAGAATTGGGCGGATTTATTTCTTGCTCCACTAAATGGTGCACACCCTTTTTTGAAAGGTTATGAAAGAATGATGCCTTCACATGGGGGGAAGACTACCACAAGGCCTTTAAAGAGTTAAAACAATTACTTACTCGTCAACCATTGCTATGTAGACCTATCCCTAGGGAAAAACTCTATGTGTACCATTTTACCTCTGTGGAAGTTATGGTTGTGGTCTTAATTGGAGAACAGGGGAACCAGAAACTCCCCATTTATTATGTCAGCCAGGTTTTAAGAGGCATAGAGTTAAAGAAAAACTCAATCAAGTAGCTGATCATAGCACTTATGATGTGCATTAGAAAGCTGAAGTGATACATTGAGGTGCACAAGATCATTGTCCAATCGGACCAACCTCTTAGAAAAATACTTTAAATTCCAAAATTAGAGGGCAAGATGTTTGAATGGGCCATCAAGTTGCAATCCTTTAATGTAAGCTACAAGCTTAGAAATGTGATCAAGGCATAGCATCTGGTGAATTTTGATGCAAAATTAATGGTAGACTATAAAGTTGAGGCACATGAAAATATTTCCTAGGAAATGATTATGGATGGAGCCTTTAACAGTAGGAGAGGAGGCATTGGCATAGTCATTAAAGGTCCCTTGGGTATAATAGTCAGGTACGCAATAAGATTAAGATTTGAATGCTCTAACAATGTCATAGAATATGAAGCGCTCCTCTAGAGCCTGAGGCTGGTCAAGTCCATCCAACTGGAAAGCCTCAAGACCAAGAGAAATTCTCAGCTGGTAATGAGCCAGGTGCTTGGAAACTTTGAAGCAAAAGAGCAGAATATGAACAGATATTAGGTAAAAGTCAGAGTAGCTCTTAAAGAACTTGAAGATGCAGGCGAAACTTGGAGTCTAGGGAAGGTGCTAAGGGAAGAGACATTAATAGCTGATTGACTAGCCAGATTGGCAGCATCTGACCAAAACTTGATAGAAGAAAACTTAATAATTGACAAACAACTTTAGCTTCCCTCAACGAGCCATAAGTAATAGAGATTGATCAAAAAGAAGAAACTTGGATGACCCCGATTGTCCAATATCTCTGATCGAGCTACTTGCCAGAGAATGAAGCAAAAGCTAGGAAAATAATGAGAAAAGCACTTAGTTATTCCATAATCAAGATAAGCTTTATATAAAGGTGTTCATCCACCCTTGGTTCAAGTGTGTCTCAAAGGATGATGGGTATTACATCATCCAAGAAATCCATAAAAGAATATGCGGAGCCCACAAAGCCAGTAAATCAATCGCAAGAAAAATCCTACAGACCAGCTACTTTTAGCTAAACATTTTTAAAGATGCTCAAGACAGGGTTAAAAAATATCAACAATGTCATATTCATGGAAGAATCATAAGACAATTGGCAATGGAGTAGAGCCCAATGGAGATATCCTGGCCGTTCGACCAATGGGGCCTGGACATTTTAAGTCCCTTCTTATAAGGAAAACGACAGATGAAGTTCCTTATCATGGTAGTGGATCACTTCTCCAAATGGATAAATGCTGAGCCATTAGCCATAATCATTGCTGAAAAATGTAAAAAACTTTGCTTGAAAGAAATTATTTATAGGTATGGATTGCCAAAAGTCTTTCATAGGTGATAATAGGAAACAATTAGATAGTGTAACCTTCAGATCCTTTTGTTTTAACCTAAAAATAAATCTAAGATTCACCTTAGTAACCCACCCCAAAAGCAATGGTATGACTGAGGTGTCGAACAGAACAATTTTGAAGGGGTTAAAGAAAAGATTAAGAGAAGTAAAAGGCAACTGGATAAAAGAGTTGCAGAGTGTATTATGGTCTTACAAGACTTTACGCAGAGCAGGAACACTTCAAATGTCATTCTTTCTGGTCTACGGATTAAAGGTAGTGATCATAGTGGAAATTGAAATTCCTTCTTACCAATCAATGTTTTATTCCATTCACAGTAATGAGCAACATTGAAGACAAGACTTAGACTTGGTGTAAGAAAGAAAAGAAGATGCTCATGTAAGAATTGTTGCCTTAAGGTAAAGAATCACCAAATACCACAACAAGGAGGTAAAACAGAAAACCTTTAATGTTTTAGATTTAGTCCTGAGGAAAGCAAACATTGGCCTAGGTAATGCTAGAGTAGGTAAGTTAATGCCTAATTAGAAAGGGCCTTATGAAATTTCCAAAGTTTTAAGTAAAAGCACTTACAAGCTTTGAACAATAGACGAATCAGAAGTTCCCAGATCTTGGAACGTGAAAGTACTTAAAAGGTGCATGATGTAATTTCCACTTTTAAATGATCAATGCAATTCTCTTTTGTGATAATTTTATCAATTATATGATTAATGCATCTCTTTTCCGAGCAATGTTTATCCCGAACGATGAATTTTTTCTACATTATATTTTGCATTCATTTATTTTTAAATTTATTATTTCCTAGTAAATGTTATCATGATCGAAAGAATTATATCCTAATCACATGATTGATGTTCCATTCATTTTGTCTTTTCGATCGATGCTTTCCTAATTGATGAACTTAATCCTGATCTCATGATTAATGATACTTTACCAAAGTGAATTACAGCCATGTCCTGACTTAAATCGGACTTGAGCACTGTGTAACTTTGAGAAATTAATTTCGTTCTAAATGGATATGACATAATGATTTTATTTGGCTTTGTGTTTCAATCGATTTGATCAAATGCACACATAAGTCTCGAAAACCTTTATTAATCCCAAGTTAGTCACATTTTCTAAGTGTGCACCTAAACTTGATGAATTTGCCACATAATGTTTGTAAAATATCCCACTCAATGTAAGAAATGGAAAGAATAAGTGAAATGATAGACAGTGCTTGAATACAAATTTAAAGTTCATTAATAAGAGTCAAAGTACAAAAATTGATAAGATATATAAAAAGCTTGATTCTACTCACCGTTGCCAGGCTAATTAGCATCTTTGGCGAAATGCTCTTCATCATCGCTCTCAGCAGAAAGATTGAGTAAACTAATAGGATCCTCCACAAAATTAAAATCTTGGTCAGGATAGTTCCTCTCATACTATAGCTAAATACGAGTAATGAGATCGCTTTAAAGGTCCCCTAGCTGATCCATTAATCTTTCCTTTTGGTCGGCGAGCTCCTTTTGATGAGTTTGGTGAATAAAATTCAATCTTGATTGAAGCTCCTCATTGATGGATTCCTCCAACTTGACCTTTTTTTTGTAGCTTCCCTACCGGAGCCAAAAGCTAACTGACTTAAGAAGATAATTCCCCGATCTAAGCAAATTGTTCAGCAAGAATCAAATCAAGCTAGGTGGCATGTTCAACCCTAGCAGCTTCAAACTCCTCTTTCAACCTCTGATTTGAGTGGGCCTTCTCAAGGAGCTTCTCTTTCCGTGCCAGATTTTTATTGTTGAGGCACATTGCTCTTTGGATAATCTGATCGACAAACAACAAAAAAGTCAAAAAATTCATCATGCAAATCTCTACAGTTGAAATTACAATTTCTTACCCAATAGGCATCCAAGTGGATCTTTGCAAGTTCCTAACCGGTTAAGGTAACTGGACCCATATCGTTCATGTCCTTCTCAGATAAAATTCCTTGGCTCAGGTAGTCCAACACCAGTGGGTTTTAGATGAAATACTTCTACCTATATCTCTGATATAGGATTTTCTTCAAAGGCAAAGACCCTACTTCAGCGAAAAGAATAGGAGCTGCGGTGAAAGCTAACGGTCCCTCTAATAAAGTCTATTCAAAAGATACTTGCTAAGGAACTCGATTGGATTATACCTCTATCATCGAAAGAGTTGGTCCAATTGGCATGGAAGAGCTTATTGTCATCGGAGGGACCTCCTTCACTTTGCCAGATCTCTCATCCCTTAAAGTTAACCTTCTCACTTTGATAGGCCGAGCAAACTAATCCTCCCACCCGTGCAACTTCTTTCACTTTTTTTTTACCCTTGGGCTCTCTTTGCCCTCTCAGCTATCTCTTTCTTCATCTAAGGATCCATGGAAGTTGTGAAATAAAAAGAAACTGTAAAGATGGTGATAAAAAGAGGGTCAGTAAAAAAACAACAAAGAAGAAAATGCAACAAATATGCATGCTTATGCTCACATTCGACTTCAAGAATGTGTGGATTATCCAAAGAAGCCAACAACGATTTAGAGTTGATCGAATCATTTGTATTACCACCGATGTACTTTATCAATCTATCTATGTTTGGCTATTCTGACTATTGGGCTTTTCTAATCAGCACAAACTCACACCAAAGCCACCCTTTCTACCGACCAAAAGTACTTATCCTTGAAGCCTTTAATTGAAGTAGGGAGGAGAAAAGAGCTTTCTCTTATTTATGCTGATAAAATAATATTTTGGCACGCCCTCTCAACCAGAGATATAGAAGAAGTGAGAAAAAAGTTCAAGAGATGGAGTGATCCCTAAATTATTACAAATTATCTTAAAGTAGGTTATGGATCTCCATCCGTTATGATTAACCAAATTTAGAGTTATTATATAACCTCGAGGAATACTAGTTTCAAATGGCGAAAGAGGAAGTCAGAGTCTGCAATCTAGATTATCTTGGTGGCAAATAAACCACTCGTTATTATTCTCTTCGAAGGGACCGTCGAACACTAACATAGAAATAAGATATAATAATAGTTCTATCTCCTCGAGCAATTTGCATTCCTCTTTCAATCTCCTCACTTGAAAAGCAAAAAGCTATGAATGTTTCTCCACTGGTTTTTTATGCATATATGCTTTAAGGTATTCGATATCTAAACCGATCAGATCACTACTACTAGAAGTCATTCTCAAAGGAGTAAGAATAGAGAAAGTGCTTATGATTTGCACCTAAGAAGCAATTTTTAAGACTGAGAAATATGGATCAGCCAAAGATTATGAAGAAGGCTTACTTGATGATTTTTTAGCAGGGATTTGATAATGAAATACTGAAATAAGAAAATCTTTAAAGAAATTCTAAGAACTTCAAAAACTTCAAAAATGTGAGAGAGGAAAAGCTAGAGATTTTTGCAAAAGTGGGAAAGTGAAATCCTTTCACCTGTTTATAGGAGAAAAAAGTAACTTTCTCTGCAAGCCAAATACGCCTAATAAGGACATCCCATCAAAGCAAACCACGTATAAGCCAATAATTGGGCTTCCAAACTGTAGGCATGTCAATCTAGGAGTCATCATTAATGGCACAGCTAGCAGAATGTTACATTAATGATCTGACAATTGTCTCATCGAGCACATGAAAGGCCACCCCAAATTCAAAATCTAACGTTAAGATATGAACATCTAAATGCCATCTTGAGCTGATTAGATTCCTTGAGGGGGGGACAAATGATAATACTTTGTTATCTTAGTCCAATACTTCAGGCCCAGGACCTAAGGAACGAGTAAGCCTATGGTCAGCCAACTTGTCTTGAGGTGTTAGACCGATCAGACAACTGAGATCAACGATGGTGCCTATTCAATCACGTCTCTGACACGTGCTCCTTACCTGTTCTTCCAGACACCACTGGCACTAGCTTACTAGGCTATGTACTTGAGTACCTAAGATACCTACCAATCATCCTCTTCTATAAATAGCTCCATTTTTTAAGGCTCCAAGTAATGCCACTTTGGGACCTTATCTCTCTACATTTTCTCCCTCTAAAGATCTTACTGACTTAGGTATCAGAGTGCTTATCTCGGTCCGACTAGACAATCTCTTTCTTTCTTGTAGATCTCACATGGTTGTCTGATTCGATTGAATCATTACTCTCTCATTCAATCTCTCTTTATCTCTTTAAATATTTTGGGAATATCAATAATAATATGAACCAAATTCAATTTGATTTCATTAATAATCTATTTATAATTCAAACTATTTGATTTATAACGATTCAATTCAAATCAATTTACTATAAAATTTAATCCATTTATAATTATTTTCGTTAATAATCTATTTATAATGCAATCATAATTCAAACCAAGTTGATTATCAAGATTTACAAAATTTTGGTTCATTTAATCTGTCATTATTCCACCCAATCCGCTTGCCACTGAAGTAAGTAATTCGGTGAAGAATAAATTCGTGTCAAACTCATCTCTAAATATTATTTTATGAGAACAAAAACAATACATGTTCAATTTAATATGCATTCAATCATTTTGATACTTTTTTTAAGGTTATTGTGTTCTTGTTTCCCATTTTTTGCTTATTAGTGTGTGTGTGTATATGAAAATAAAACAATTTAGTCAAAAAAATTATTAAATATGTAATTGTTTTAACTATATGTGATTTCATATAACTAAATATTCTTTGCTATTAATTTACTCAAGTTTTGTGTGATAAGATGATACAAAAATGTTTATTTAAATTGAGCATATAAATTATAATGAAGTGATATAAAAACACTATTTTTCTTGATTTAGTAGGTAATATTTTTTAGATCAACAATAATTTTCTATATATTTACGTGAACAATAATTTTCATTAATTGAGTTTTTAAATAACTTTAATCTTAATTTAAACAAAAAAGTATAATATTTTTTTTTGGTTTATGCCTAATAGAGTTTGAAATGTTTCAAAAGGTATAGATGAAATTTATACATTTTATGCCACCACCGTAAAGATTTAGACTATATTTTCTTTATTTGATTAGCTAGTTTTAATTTTCAAGATGTCTACATATAAATTTTTAAATTGATATCACTTAATAAATTTATTTAGAAGTGATAATAGTTTGGATTTGTCTGGCTATTATCGAGATCTAATATGTGTTAAAATGGTCTTCACTGCTACCAAGAGTACCGAAAGGCAAAGAAACTTTTGCAAGGGTTTTGACAAGGGAAATCTCTAACGATCAAGTCAGTAAGGTGAAGTATGCAGTAAATTAGCTAAGAGAGAGAAATACCTGACAATCTGGCTATTTATAAGAACCAACCTCCTATTCTAGCTAGGACTCCTTGTGCTCGTAGGATTCCTATTTGAAAAGAAGGTCTACCTGAGCGAAAAGTTAAGCTAAGCTTCCGTAATAGTAGTTCAATCCTAATTAGGTGACCATTAACCCTTGTCCAAATAGGGCTTATCAAGACAACATCATTAGCCATGATCCGAATTTTAAATAACCTGATTAGCTAAGAAATTGGGCTACCCATAGATTCGATGCACAGTTTGATTATCATAGGTCCCCTCTAAGGTGAGAGACATTCATATCGAGAGTGAATCGAGCACTTGCCAGGACATAGGTAGGCCAGTTGATTGAGCAAAATGATGCATCCCTTTGGACTTTTTTGTCAATAATGACTCAGAAAATGTCTCTTCGATCTGCACGATGATAGTACTTGGCAATGATAACTTCTCCTTGAGTCTCGCATAATTGCTATAAACATAATTAATTTTACAAGTCCCAGAGGTATCTGAGCTATACATGCACCTTCGATCCAATGGCCTGATTCTTCTATAAATACCCTTAACATTTCTCCATATTTTTTTTTGCTCTGCCTATTTCTTTTGCCTTCTTAGGTTTTTTCTTCCCTAAACTTCCTTCCAATTTCTTCATCCTTCCTCATAGGTTAGTGTTTTAGATCTCTTCCTCTGTGCTTTACATGTCCTTTCTATTTATTTATATTTTGAAATAAGCGGGTCAATAGGGTCCAGTGAGATTAGGATTCCCGATGGTCTATTAAACGATATCATTCTAAACACTTATGCTCATAGCTAGTCTATGGAAAGTGCCCCTATAAAGCTCCCCTTATTTCAAGCCCTTTCACAAAATATACCACCGATGCTCCCTAAAAATGTCCTATTAAGTACTCTAACAATTGAGACTCTTGAGCCTAGTCAACCTAAACCAAAAAGACTACTAAGAGCTAATCTCCGCATTCCTAAAATTAGCTCATTGATCTAAGCCACTGAACTACCCAATTTAAGATTGAAACTAGGAATACCAAATCAGTATAGACTTTATGCTCCAAGTTCCTATGTTACCACTTACTTCAATTTCATTAACAAGAAAAAGCTAGTGTTTTACAAGGCTGATATCCGAGTTAGAGTTACCTTTCCCCTAACCCGCTTCAAGGTCTCTTTTTTTAAAGTATTATAACCTCACCATAAGTTAACTACACCCCAATGCTTGGCTCACCCTGACTGCCCTACAAATTTGGATGTCGGAGAATGCTCTTGACCTCATAGTCTAACTGTTTAAAGCAACCCATATGGTCAGACTCTGAAATATGACAAAAGACCACAATTATATTCAGGCTCAGGCAGGGCATGGTGTTTTCAAAGGGAAATTAAACTCTCTAAAAACCTGGAAAGATTGGTTTTTTATTGTAGAGAGTGAGCATGAGTTCCCTACCCAAACTTTTTAGGGGTGATTCATCAATAGAAATGATCACCAGCTGTTGCTAACTGAAGAAGAGGAAAAAACTCTAGATCAGTGGAGAGAGCTTGTCTAAAAGAAGCTCAATATTTATGGCTTCTTAAACCTTCAAACACCTCTAGAAGCCCCAAATAAGATATGAGGTATCCTATTTATATTATTTTTATGATAGAAAGTCTATTTTTCTCATTGTGCTCTTGTTTTATAGCTATGAAGAGAGCGAGAAAACCATCCTTCAGTGAGAATTTCAAGGCCAAAAAGGCCAAAGTTGGGGAGAACTCTAGGAAGACGAGTATTGCTTAAGTTCAGACAAGGGGTGTGGCATCAAACCCAACTGTTAATGCAGCCCCAACTCAGGCTGCCCATATGATGCCACCTCCTACATCTGACTCTGGGGCTTGGTGCAAAATGTGCCTACTATTGGTTCATTGAACAATAGTTCTTTTAATGCGATCATGATATCTAACACCTCTCCAGTGTCTCTCTATAGGACTTCACCCGGTGTAGGTCAACTTTCCATCTTGTTGCTCGAGCTGTGGTCCTCTCGTACTCTTGAGATAAGGTCGTCTTCCGTCCCAAATGGAGTGAAATAGTGAGCAAAAATATGGAGGAGATTTAGGGCATATGATTGTAAAACACTCATGCTTATAACTTTTATAACACAAAATTCACAAGCTTTTATTCGTTGCTAATCTGCATACTGGAGGAGGTATCATCCTTTATGAACTTGCAAGTAGATCACCTGCCTACTATTATAAGAAGGCACCAAGTTGAGGTATCATTTTTAATTTGTTTACTTTTAATTGAACTTGCAAGTAGATAATTTTTTAACATGTTTGCCATGCGGAGCGCAATTTTGTCCAATGCGATTATCGGCAAAATGAATAGAATCTTAGCCTTGCTTTGGTAGGATAAGAAGAACGTTGCTGAGCTTGATGGGAAGCTGAAGGAAACCGAGCAAAAGGCCAACATTTGGAGAGCTTAAGCTTCTGCCCTTGAGGTCAAAACCAAGGAGGCGGAGGAGGCTTCCGCTATGAGGAATTTTCCCACAAGTTAGCCGAGGCAGAGGCTTCCACTACGAGGGAAAGAGAAAAGCTCAGGTCTCCAAGGCCAAGCTCGAAAAGTGCCAGGCTGAGAAGGCCAAATAGAGAATGACTGTGCTGAGCTAACAATAAAATTGGCTAAGCTTGATGAGAAAGTGGACCACCTTGCAGTAGAAAAAGCTATCGCTGTAAAGGACAAGTTTCCCAATAAGGATTTCTCTTGGATAGAGGAGGTCGAGCCCGATGAAGAGTAGTTAGGATCTTTCTCTGCCGACTTGTATTTTTTTTTGGACTTTTATGAATAGTTGTTTTTAATGAAGACGAGCATTTTCCTTTCATTATTTATCGTTTTGTCTTTCTTTATTCATTAAAAATTGATGCATTTCTAATGAAACTCATTAAAATTCTCCCTAAAATACATATATTCTTTTTATTTTAGTCACACATATGTACTAAAAACCCAATTACTCCCTGAAATTCCTTGTGCATCTTGAATTTCAAAACTTTTTACATCCAAAATCTTCTAAATTTATCTATCTTGGTTATAAACCCTTTGGATTCCCTATAAAAATGACAACAAAAGAAAATGCAATAATATGTACGTGCAATGTATAAGACATGTATAAAAATGCATTTTGGTCATTTAAAGGCAGCAGACAGGCTAGTCGTGGCTCGCTTCTCGAGGGATGATTTTCTATCATTTCTTTTCTATAAATAGTGCCATCTTTTCATTAGTCTTTATGTCTTTGACCTCTTCCTTTCCCAAGGAAGCTTTTGCCAGGTATTTCTTTTTTCTTCCCTTTCTCTCTCCCTCTCTCTTTCTTTTTTGCTTTTGGACATTTTTCTTTTTGCTATTTATTTTTTCCTATTATTTTTACACTTAGCCCATTTGAAAATTCCTATTGCCGTGACTTCTCTACTTGCAAAATTATGCTGATTGTTGGATGACATGAGAACTTGAGAGGACCCTCTTTTGGCTTCGTATTCCAATATGAGATTTTTTAGAAGAGTATCTTTGATAGAAACCTAATATTCACTACTGCTTGGTATTAGGACCTGAGGTTCCACATGTTTAGGTTCACACACCAGGAATTATATCTTTTAACAGAAGAACTTGCTGAGATAGTTGGTGCTAGGTTTTCCTCTGTACTCGACCATGCATATTTTCCATTATTCTCGATCATCCTACGAAGGTGGCTCGTGCTCTAAGTATCCTTCCTTTTGAGTCTAGAGGTTTAGTACCTCATGAGATGACCTTTTCTTTGGAGCCCTTGACAGATGTTCTGGACAACTTTGATAACGTGCCCATTTTTAGTTTGGTGTCATTTTGCTCAGTGCCTGCTGATGTGCACTGATGACTGGGGACTATACATTATTCAGCATTGTAGATGGTTTGTGAAGAGGGCACAATCCCTTTTCTTTGATTTTAATAGAGACTATCTTTGGCTTGGATGATGTTCATTATGATCCTTACTCCCGCCTCACTGGTAGTCCTATGCTGCTTCAGGTATGTCCTTATTTTAAAGGTAGTATGCCCCTTTTGGGTTTTTGTACTAGATTTTCTTATTTTTGCTTAAGATGAATTCAACTCACCCCAGAGGCTTTTTTTCAGATATGGCTTTATGAGAAGTTGAAGTTATTGTCAAAGCCTCCTTATCGAGTTAGAGCTATGGGCACTTACTCCATGAGATATGTCATACTCAAACACCTACAGCGCGAGTTTCTATCAGTCTAGGACGGATTCGAGTGGATGGTTTGGCTGATAAATGATGACATCATGTTTAGGTGCACTTGGCTTCCCATCACTTCCATAGTTTGGGATGGAGCATCTGGGTGTGTTCCTCTACGTGGATTGCATTAGGCTACCTTTTATGTCATTGTCTACTATTCTTATCAGTTTGGGGATCGATAGGACATCATTGGGTGTCTATTGGGCTTTCAAGGTAACATTTTAGCTATTCCTTTCCTATCAGAGTATCATCAGAGGATTTGGACTCAAATCTTTGTGAGGACTACCATTCCTGAGATCAACACTTGTGACTTCACCACTTCTACCTATTATAAGCAATAGGTCATCAGTCTGGCAATTGATAATAGGTTATCTCATCTTAGACACTTGGATGGGGAGAGAGCTATGATATAGATAGACTAGATCAGATACTATCATAGATTATGTTTTTGCTTTTATTAAACTTTTTAATTTTGAACATATGAAAAGGATATGTTACTTTTAGATACATTGATGGTGTTATAAATACATGTATGACATTTCTTTCCGATTTTAGTATACATGATCAGCATTTGATATTACCCCAACGACATATATTATTTAATCTTAAAGTGAAACTTTAAGAGCATCATAACTCTTGTCATCAATTAGCCCTCTTGGATTTTCTTGATTGATTATTTTCTCTCGACCTCTAATTTTCGCTTAAGATGCCTTTTTTCAATTTTCACCTTGATGAGGTGCCCAATTTTAGAAAGGTGACTGTTTTTTAGTTTTCGACTCGCGGGGCATTTATTCTCTTCGTTTTCTTTTTTTAGACTTATCCAAGGAATCTTTTCAATCTATCTATGTTCACCAGTTCCCTAAAATCATTACCATCGTTGTCTGATAAAATGGCAGCTCCCTTGGATAATAATTTCTTTAGCATGAAAGGTCCTTCCCATATAGGCCTAAACTTGCCTTGGATATCTAGGATTCTAGGCCTCATTTGTTTGAATACCATATCTCCCTCCTTTAAAGGGTGCTTCTTAACCTTCTTCCCAAATGAACTAGCCAGTCTCTTTTGATAAATCTGGTTGTGATAGTATGCCCATATCCTATTCCAATCTAGTAGTTTAAGCTGTGACAGTCTCTGTCTAGCCTATTATACTTCTGGTAATTCGGCTTTTAAAACTACCCTCAAAGATTGATGCTCAATTTCTACAGGCAGTATTGCTTTCAGCCTATAAACTAAGGAAAACAGAGTGGCCCTTATTGAAATTCTAGCTGTAGTCCTATAACCCCATAATGCGAAGGGTAGCTTATCGGCCCAGTCTTTATAAGTTCAAACCATCTCATCCAAAATCCTTTTGACATTCTTATTAGTTGCCTCGATTGCTCTATTTGTTTGAGGTTTATAAGGAGAAAACTTATGGTGTTAAACCCTATACTTGATCAACATTCGTATGGTTTTATCGGAGAACTGTAACCCATTATCTGACACTATATGATTAGGCAAACCATATCTGCATATCAAATTTCTTTCAATGAATTTATCCATGTCCCTCGCATCAATCTTTTTGAAAGATTCTGCTTCTACCCACTTGGTAAAATAGTCAATGTCCATTATAATAAACTTGTGCCCATTCGAAGCAGGCGGATGAATCATACCCATAATGTCTATAGCCTATGCAACGAATGGTCATGGTGACATAAGGTTAAATAACTCAGAAATAGGTAGATGTCTCAATTCTATGTACTGCTGGTATAGTTGACACTCTTTGACATACTTAGAATAATTGGTATCCATTGTGAGCTAAAATAATCCTTAATGCATGTTATTCTTTGTTAAGGCTAAAACATTCATATGGGCTCTGCATACTCCAGTATGCTCTTTTTCCATTACCATTCTTGCCTTATTTTCATCCAGACACTTTAGCTGAATTCCATCAAGTTATCTCTTGTAGAGCACTCCTCCTATAGTAATGAATTGAGTTGACATCTTGTGGATCATCCTTTGGTTTTTTTCAATGGCTTCCTCAGGAAACACTGACCTTTTTAAATAATTCTGGATGTTATACTACCAAGGTTTTTCATTATTTATCTCGATATCTATGATCTGGTCATCTTCAAAACACGGCTTGTCAGCACTTAAAATTAGTACAAGCTTCATACTTACCCCTTTTGGATTATCCCACATCAATACCAAGGTGGCTAAGGCATCTGCTAGTTGATTTTCTTCTCTAGGCACATACCCAAAAGTACAAAGCTCGAATTGGCTGCTTAGAGCTTTCAAGCACTTGAGGTAGGGTAGTAATCACTCTTCTTTCACTTGATAAACTACCAAAGATGAATCTCTAAATACTTCTGCAAACTTTTTCCCTATGGCCAATAAGGTTTCTAACCCGAAGATGCAAGCTTTATATTTGGCTTTATTATTCGTGGCTTTATATCTTAGTTTCTTGGCTAACGGCATCTTTTCTCCCTCCAAGGTAACTAAAATTATTCCTACTCTTGCTCTTTTATTGTTCATAGCCCCATCAAAGTATATCTGCCAACCCTGGACTATTATAATTGCATTTTTCTCATTGGGAAATTCATAGGTCATCTCTTCACCTTCTAGCAGTTGATTAGCTAGGAACTCTACTACTACTCTCCTTTTAATGGTCTTTTTAGTAGTATATTCTATATCAAACTCTTGTATGAGAATCAACATCCTTTCCATTTTCCCTAAGAGTGAGGGCGCTTCTTGTAAATAGCTAAGAGGGTTTTGCTTAGCCACAGCTTGTATCCTATAGGTATGAAAGTAGTGTCTTAGTTTCTTCCATGCCCATATGATCGTTAGACATATTTTTTCAAATTCTATATGCTTTACTTCATAAGGGAGAAACTTTTTGCTGAGATAATAGACTGTATACTTAATCCCAAAGTTATCCTCTTGAGCCATCATTGCCCCTACTGAACAATCTTCTATGGCTAGATACAAAATCAGGGGTTTACCTGCCTGAGGCAATCTTAGTATTGGCAGATGTAGTGGGTATTCCCTGATGGCATCAAGTGCCTTTTGACAATTCTCGTTCCAAATCACTGGCTGATCTTTCTTAAGTAGCTTGAATATGGGTTCGAAAATCAAAGTTAATTGGCTATAAACCTGCTTCTGTACTAGATCTATCCTAATAACCCTCTAACCTCTTTTTCCTTCTGAGGTACTTACATCTCCCTAATGGCTCTCACTTTGTTAGAATATACCTCTATACCTTTCTGGCTTACTAAGTGCCCTAAAAGCTTGCTTGAAGTGACCTCAAAGATGCACTTCTTCAAGTTAAATCAAAGGTTATACTTGTTAATCCTTTGAAAAAACTTCTCCAATGTTTCAAAATGACATTCTCGGGTAATCAACTTGATCATCATGTCATCCATATATGCCTCCACTTCTTTGTGAATCAAGTTATCTAATATCCTAGTTCTATTCTTTGGTAGGTGGTACCCACATTTTTAAGTCCAAAAGGCATGACTCTATAGGCATATGTACCCCATTCGGTTATAAAGTCTATTTTAATTTGATCTACTATCTTATTCAAGATCTAGTTATACCCGGCATATCCATCCATAAAACTATACATGGCATAGGCAACTACACAATTAACCAGAACATCTATATAAGGTATAGGGAAATCTTCCTTGGGGCGAGCCTTGTTCAAGTCCCTATAATCTACACATACCCTAACTCTCCCATCCTTCTTTGCTGCAGGAACCACGTTCGCCAATCATATAGGGTATTGAACTTCCACTAAGAACTTAGCCTCTCTCTATTTCTTAACCTCATCTTTAACCTTTTTGGCCCATTTCGGTGTAAGCTTCCTAAATTTCTGCTTAACTAGTTTATACCCTAGATATGTTTGGATGGAATGTTCGGCAATTTCCCAATCTATTCATTGCATGTCTTTATAAGTCCAAGAAAAGACTTTTTCATATTTTTTTAATATTCTTTTAAATTTTTCTCTCTCTTCAGGAGTTATATCTGATGTCAATAAAATTTTTCTTGGGTTTTCTTTTGTTCTGAGATTAAATGAACTTATTTTTATTGAGTTAATATCAAATATGAATCGTTCATATCATGATTATGCATGTTCAAATTAGAAGAAATATCACACAAATAAGTTAAATTGTTCATCTTATTAATATAATTAAAAGAGCAATCATTTTTCTCATGAAAAAGTTCAAGAACATAAATAATATCAATGAAAGTATCCTCTTTAGTCTCGGCAACATTAGATGTCTCTCTAGCCTCTGAGTCAGTCTCGAGTAGATCCTCAACCTCTATCTTCCTTTTTCCTTTCAGCTAAACAGCAAGTAGTTTCTCTGTCATAACCTCTTTAAATACTTCTTTATCCCAATCTGAATGGTGCGAAAGAATCTTTTCATCCTAGATACCCTCAACTGGCATGATAATCCCTCGCTCCCAGTCAAAAACATGGCACTATCTTATCCCTTATCAATTGAGGTTCATTCTCTCTACAGTAAAGGCAGATACCTGAAGCTAGTACAAAGCCTTAAGAGATATGGGGAATCATTTTTGCTATTTTTTCCTCTTGTCTTTCTGATTAGGACCAGTGAAACCTAACCTCTATTTCTCCTTCAAACCCTTGGTAGCTATAGCAATTTGAGGCCCTTAGGAATTCTTGCCTAAACTAGCACTTGGTAGGAAGTTTATTTTCCTTAGAATATTAATCACTTGGGGGTTGTCAGCGAAACCACCCTCACCTTCTTCTTCGCTAATAACTGATATATGGAATCTACTAAAAGTCTATTTGGCTATCTCAAGTACAGACATCTAATTTTTCCTTACATCCTTAATAGTTACCACTTGACCATCATGGGAGATCTTGATCATCTGATGCAATGTGGAAGGCATCCTACCCAACTTATGAAACCATGGCCTTCTAAGCAGCACAAAAAAGTTGTCAGGAATAGGCAACACCACGAATTTAGCCTCGATTTGAATGGGCCCCATCTTCACTAAAGCCTTAAATGTCCCATCAACTTGCCTTTTAGAATTATCATAAGCATAGATGGTCAAGTCATACTTACTCAACATACTTTCAGTTAGCCCAAAAGTAGGGATTGCCACCAAGGGATAAACATTGATAAAGGAGCCATCATCTACCATTACATAGGCCGTGTGTCTACCATTTACCTAAGCTTTGATGTAGAGATGGTGACTGTGGTTTCTCCCTTTAGTAGGTAGGTCGACATTAGAGTACACAACATTTTCTCCAATTCCTCTTTTGGCCAAATCCAACAGCTCAGAGAGTGAAATAGTGGTGGCACGGTGTTATAATCTCCTTTCTTTTTTTTTATCTCTCTTCTCGTCATCTAAAATATTTTTTCTATCTATTAGATGCTGAATTCAATTTCTCAAGGTGTGGTAATAATGGGGCAACCCCTAACTCTTTCTCAAGGTGCTGATGGTATGCACAGTACTAATCTTCTCTATGGTAGGGCCACCCCTAACTCTTTATAGGCCTTAATGGTAGTGGTTGAAGCTGCCCTTCCTTGCTCAAATGATCTAGTACCCAAGACAGAGACTTACCCAAGTTGAAATAATGCCTCTGACTAGCTTCTGTAGCAAATACTTTTATAGTTTATTTAGTTTTGCTCGATCCACTACTATTCCAAATTGCCTTGTTATTATCGAAGTTCCTACCGGCACTCTTATTGTTTGCTCTTCTGGCTAGGTATTCTCCTTCAGCTTCTATGGCTATGTCCTTTAAGGACTCCCAGGTCTTTAAACCTTTCATTTTCAATCCATCTCTCAAGTATAGGCTTGCATTTTGAATAAAGAGCCTAATTTAATTAGTAGTGTCAGGCTTCTTTTTCATCTCTATTACCCTATTCCTCTACCTAATGAGGTACTTATGAAAGGATTCATTATGTTTTTGCTAGAGTAGCTTAGGGTCTTTTAGAGTAACCTCTATTCTGGTGTTGCAGTCATACTACTTAAGGAACTCCTTAATCAAAGGATCCCAATCTTTCTTGGTGCACCTATCCAATCTGTGATACCAATCAATCGCGAGACCTATCAAACTCAGAAAAAAATATTCCACCTTCTGGTTTTTGGTCAGGGTGGTCCCTTTCATGATCATTGTATATTATTTAACATGGGTTGAAGGGTCTGAAATACCATTGAACCTTGGCAACTTAGGAATTTTAAACTTTTTGGGCAATGGCTTATCTCCATCTAAGTCCATATCCTTAGGATTCATTCCCTTACCTGCAGATAGCAGCCTAGACATAGCTTTAACTTTCTCTTCCATCTTTTTAAAAGATGGATCCTCAGCACTAGGACCCTTACTCCTCATATTCATCACCGAAGGGACATTATCTTTGACTTCCTTTTCAATATAGTCATTTTTAGGGTCATTTATCCTCTCTCTCCTCGGCAGGTCTTGAGGTATAGTAACATCTGCTGTGGCAGTATCCCTAACGTGCATCGACTCCACCATCTTGTAAGCAAGTGCTACAGGTCGAGTTCTAATATTTGGAGTTATAGAGGCCACTAAGCCACCAATCATAGCCATCATTCTTTCCTTAAACTCTTAGAGACGCCTATCCAACCTCCTATCTAATTCATCCCTCATCATTGAGGTCCCAACAATAGATGCAGCTAACCTTTCTCTTAAAGATAGCAACCTCTCAGTCTCCTTAGTAACTCTCTCGATTTTATTTAACTATTCATCTTCCATGTCTGAGCTTATTTCTTGACTACTTTCACTTAACTCTAAACTAATTTCTAAACCCAACCCTAAACTTGAGCTTAGTCTTCGTAACTCGAATGTTGGTCTCTAGATAGGTAACTGTTTGACCCTTTGGACCACTTAGATGGATCTATAATGGTTGTAAGGATCAAATGTTAGGAATGGCTTGAGCATGATATATACATGATGCATGGATATAATGAATGCTTTTGTTAGGCATTAATCATAATCACTCACAAGCATAATAATAACCTTCTGACCTTATTACTCCTGCATAGGAGGTCGTGTGGTCTCTTTCCTACATGGGTTTAGCCCATAGGTCAATAGGGTACCTGGTGGACATGCATGGTGAACGACAGAAAATCAATAACATAACCTCTCTAATTAAAAGCGTAGGCATATGGATTTTGACCATTATGTATTTTGACTAACTCATACAGATTGGGTTGGGCTCACCAGCACATGGCAGCCTTTGATAGGTACCCTCCTAATTTGTTTGAGGTTGGTTAATACTAAAAGGTCCACATAGCAGGTAAACATTATTATGGTTATACAACCTAGGGAAGTTGCTATTGTCATTACATGGGCTTAAGTCAAGAGTGGTGAAACTTCAGGGCTACCCAAGCATGATCCCTACCATAGATCTAGCTCATCATGAGCGTAACGACCAATAGGTCACCATTTTATATACCATATGGTACTAGAATTAGGTTGGTGGGTCTTTTTGACACCTCCCCATATTGAGTAAATGTAGGGCATGCTTCAAGATAGCACCGAGGTTAAAAAGGGATGCCTAACTTAACGCTGAGGCTTTAAGATGTATGCAAGAAATCCAATTTAGAAAAAAAGACAGGATTATTAAAAAAACCTAAATTATAAAAAGCTTAACCAAGATACTTTTAGGAGCAAGGCCTCTTTAATTCTCCACTAGATTCACCACTGTGACGTGCATCAAAGCTAGGCTTATTTTCGATTAGGTTCTTGGATGCTCGATTTTAGAGTCCGAGATCAGAAGAGGCTCGCTATGAATTATAAATTAACTACTTTGCAATAACAAGAGATCAAACCCAAATTATTATTGGTAGTCAACCTATGAAGGCGTCTACTAATAGACCCAAAAGAGGTAGGTTTTATAGAGCCACCCAACAGAATGTTGGGAAATGATTCTCGACCTTTTGATACCCAAACAAAGATTGGTGTTTGGGACATCACTCTTATTAGGCATCTCGGTTATGTGTTATTTTATAAATGATTTTTAAATATTAATCCATTCTCCTCTCTCACACGATGCAAAGCTATAAAATTAAATAAACATCCCAAGCAATTAGTAAAAGCAGTAAATAAATCAAACTACTTAAACTTATTATAGAAGCAAATCGTCCAAAAATAAAATAACATACATACATATATCAGGGCATTCATTTGGGTTGGGAACATTGGTTCCCTCATGCACATTTTATAAAAATTCTTTTTTGTTCTTTGTTTGTTTTTTGGATGGAAAATCAGACATTGGTCCAAGTTTTGAAGAAAAACCCAAGTTAATTAATAGAAATTATTTTAAGTACTTTTTCTTTGTAAACGTGCACAAAAGCCCTTTTTTACTAACTATTACATCCCTAAAATAAAATGCATCAAAAAAAATATCAAAATAATAAATAGTAATAAACCAAATAATAAATAAATGAAATAAATGAATGAAATAATTGAATGGGTAAGTGGTAGTCATCAGCCAATCGGGTGTATGACTCCCAATGAAAAATGCCTCACAAAGTCTCCAAAAGCAAATGAAGTTACATACTCATATAAAACCACAAAAAATAAAAAAAAATTAACATTATGAGGAACATTTAAATAAATTATAAAATACAAAAATGAAGATCACTCATTTAATCACAAATACAGAATCAAAATATATATAGAATGACAAATTAACACTTTGGAGACCAAAGAAATAATATGGATAGCATAAATACATAAACACATGAAATTAAGCTTAAAAATCAGCCATGAATACACCTGAAAAACTATAGCTGAATGAGGCATGAGATGAGAAGGAACTCCCATGATGTCCCATCTATCGCATTGATAGATAGCCATTCATGGGAGCTTCTTCCCGTTTGTCACTCACAAAACAAAACAATAAGCTAAAAAAATCACCAAAACACTCAAATTCACAAATAAGCCCTAAACACTCAAGTATTAAGGCCTAAAGCATTCCAAACTAAGATCATAATCCTAAATCATACATTAAACACACCAAATCTCACCAAAATCTAGAATAGCAAAACAAAACAAAACATAAGGTTGAAAATATACAACAATGGAGGAAATCATAGTTTAATCATGTCATAATCATACATATTGATCCAAATTCACACATAATGCGATTTAAACATGTAAATCAACAAATCATAGCATATAAATGTATTTATTTTAATAGCAGTTAAACATGATCATGAATGACAATTTTTAGAGAGAGAAAATATAGCTAAGGAGCCTAAAATATTACCCTCAAGAGATATTCTAACTCTGAATTTCTTGAAGTTTTTATCTCCACTGTAATTATAATCTTTATTTTTCAAAAAAATAAAAAATTTTTATGTGTATATGTGTTTGAATCAAAAGAATGTTAGAGAATTTTCTTCTTAGAGAGAGAAAACTCACTTTTTTCCTCTCCAAGAGTTTTCTCTATATTCAAGAATGATTTCTTACCCTGGAAACCCTAATTTCTTTTAATTTTATACCTAGGGTAGAGTTGGAGTTGAATTCTAACTCTAACTCTCCAAATTTGGAGGTATTCCTCCCCCAAATTTTGGATTGATTCCCCTTAAATCTATCTTCCCATTTTTAAATTTTCAAAAACATGGGAAATCTGGATATTTAACCACAGACGGTCATCCCTTAGTATAAATAGCTATCCCTCAGGAAATAATCCAGAACTCACAAAAATGTCCTTGATTTAACCTGTACAGGAGAGAGATGGCCACAAATGACTATCCCTTACATGATAGATGACCTTTTATCACCACTGAAGGCCAAAATTAGGTTTTTTCATCCTCTTTTTTTAAAACCTTTAAAAAACACTTGAAAAATCATAAAATCTTTGAGAAAATGGTGAGAAGTTCACAATCGGAGCTTCGAGATCCGTACCTTTTATAAAAAATATAGTATTTCCTCATCTTCAGGTAGTCTTCCTTGGGTTATAGTGTCTACACTAGCCATATCTTTGAGACAGTAGGCTCCAAAGTTCATGACCTTTTATACTTGTAATGAACCTACCCAATTAGGGCTCAACTTGTTGACACCTGTTGTTGTTTGAGCTTCAATAGCCTTTTTTAGAACCAGTTCACCAATGTACAGGGTTTGAGACTTTAGCTTGAGATCGTGGTATGAAGCCATGCAGTGTTTGTATGTTGCTGCTCGGATCTAGACGTGCTTTCTTTTTTCTTTAAGTGCATCTAAGTGGTATAATAATAACTTCTTATTTGTTTCCTCACTATATTACTTAGTCTTTGAGTTCGGCATTCCTATCTCACAAGGGATAATTGTTTCCACATCATAAGTTAGAGAAAAAAAGGAGTGGCTCTTGTTACCGAACGAGATGATGTTCGATACACCCATAGTACATTGTTCAGTTCGTCCACCCAAAGGTCTTTAGCTTTATCGAGTCTCTTCTTCAATCCCATCAGGATTGTCCTATGGCCACCTCTATTATTCATTTGATTATGGATGGTAAACTGATATAAACCTAAGCTAAATGTGCAACTCTTTGTAAAAGTTCTTAAAAGATTGATAATTGAACTGTTTTCTATTATCAATAACGAAAGTGTGTGGGATATTAAACCTAGTTATAATTGACTTATGGGAGAACTTGATTATGTTTTTCGGGGTAATGGTTGCCAAGGGTTCAGCTTCAACCCATTTGATGAAATGGTTCACTGCTACCACTAAAAATTTCCTTTGCCTGATGGCCAATGGGAAAGGCCTAAGTATGTTTATCCTCTACTGTGTAAAAGGCCATGGGCTATGTATTAGGGCTTGCTAAACTGATCTCTGGTGAATTATCTTTTCTACCCGTTGGTATTTATCACATTTTTGCACTAGCTCTTTCGTATCGGCTTCCATTTTCAGCCAGTAATATCCCTGTAATAGAGCTTTCTGAGCTATTGTCTGAGCTCCTTCACGTGCACCACAAATGCCCTCATGGATCTCTCTTGGGACATAGTTGCCTTCCTTCAAACTCAAGCATAGTGACCAAGGGTGTGAATAGGACCATTTATATAGCTTTCTATCAAAAATAGAATAATGACTAGACCATCAAACTATCCTTCTGGCTTCAGTATGATCTTTCGAAAAAGCACTTGTATTAAGGAACTAATAAATCAAAAGTCACCATCCATCCATTTGCTAGTTTAACTAGACCAAGAAAGTTTCATAAGATGGTTGGTCGATGACTGTCCAAACTATATATTCCGTTTGTATGGTGCCACTTAAGGATACCTATTTGGCTAAGGAGTCGGCTCCCTTATTTTCTTTCCAAGGTATTTATTTAATTGCCCACGAGCTCCCACTTTTTTCCAGTTGAACCAATAAGGTAGATACCAAGTCTTGATACTTTATCGTTGTTTGCTCTTTAGCTTCATACTTCCCTAAAAATTGGCTGATGACCAATTGAGAGTCAGAATGAATGAGTAAAGAGTCAGGTTTTACCTCAAGGGCTAGCTATAGCCCAAAACAAAATGTTTCATATTTTGTAACATTATTAGATGCTGGAAAAGATATCCCAACCATTCCTCATATGGAGATCCTACCCAAGCAAGATAGCATAACTCTCACTCTGGCACCTTCTTATGGCATTACTCTATCGATGTATAACTTTTAGGTCATCTTGCTCCATTCAACAAGAGGAGCATATAGTTCAACTATAAAATCAGCCAATACTTGTGCTTTCATTGCCAAATGAGGCTCATACCAAATGTCAAACTCTTTCAGGTGAGTTACCCATCCAATTATCCTCCCCGATGCCTTCGGTTTTTGTATTATTTTTTATAAAAGTGTTGATTTCGACAACTACTGTGTGATCTTGAAAATAAGGATGTAGCTTTTTTTTCAAAGTAACTAATACAAGCGCCAATTGTTCAAGAATCTGGTATCTTAATTTAGCACCTTGAAGGACCTTGCTGGTGTAGTAGATGAAAAATTGCTGGGTACTTTCTTCTCTAATCAAAATCAAGCCAACGGCTCATTCGGAGTCTGACAAGTATATGAACAAGTTTTCACTTGGTTGTAGTTGTAACACCCATACTATACCATCAACTATTCTTCGAAGCAATAAGCCGAATTTTTTTTTATTCGCAAATTCTAAATCACATAACAATATTCATACATTAATACTTATCCATTAGTCACCCTTATAAGTTTACTTGGAGCTGACCTATAACTGTCCAGTTTTACTATTTATTTTACAAAAATTTGGCAATATAATGGGTATAAACCTAATTGACCCCCTAAAAGCAAACAACCACAGCCTCTCAAAGGCACATCAGTACATATACAATCCATCAATTTCATCCATTTACTTCCTATCATTAATCACATTCATATTTACATATATACAATAACAACACAATTACAGACCATTTTTAAAACTTCAAATTTACATAATAGTCTACATGCCAATACAAAAATTATTTGAACTTCTTTAGAAAGCTTTCTTCTTATGTGTACTATTTCTCCTATCCTTCAGTACATGCACACAATAAATTCTATGTGCTGAGCATTAAATATGCCAAGTAGTGACTACGAATCATAACATTTCTCAAAAGCTTAAATTTACTAATTTTGCAAAACAAATATTTAACAATTCATATTTCAAGCATAGATGCTCAATTTGTTTAATTTAGCATTAACAGCACATTTATTTTCTTATTGACAACTTGTCAAGCTAACACCTAAACTTTGAATAACAATTCAATTTGGTCTGACAACTTTCAATTTATTTCAATTTACCCTTTTTACTTAATATTTACCAAATTGCCATTATTTTTCGTATTTTTCATTTCTAAGCTATTAATTGGCATACAAATTACTAGTTAACCCTTGTTTTAATATTTTCATGCAAAATTATATTTTGGTCCCTATGTCATACAAAACTTTATTTTTGCACTGTTTGAACTTCAAATTACCATTTTACCCTTCATAGTCATTTCTTAATCATTTTTACTCATTAAGTGCAAGTTTTGGGGAAATTACCGTTTGGCCTTTAAACTTTCTATTTTCTTTTAATTAGGTCATTTTTCACTTTTAACTTTACTTTTTGCTTTCTTTTTATACTTTTAACTTATTATTTTTCTTACGCCCCTAGTACAATCTTGGCAGAAACTCTCAGACCAGATATACGGGATGTGAACCCTACAAAACCACATACAGACTGAGAAATGACCTTAAAGGACCATTTCTCATAGAGCAGATAACAGAACGGACAAATGCTATGGGAGTTTAGTGATCCTACCATAGCGAAGTAAGTCACCATAACTTGCATCGCGGCACAGATGTCCCTATGGCCTGCCAATTATATCCCGAGCTAGATTTTGACTACCTGACTAATACCAAGGGCAAAATTTACTTGCTTTTCATTTTATTTCTAATTATTCTTAATAGATTTAATGAATTTCCATTCCAAAAAAATTACCAGTCAACTTTTCCTTTACTGTTGCACAAAATATAAATTAATTTACCTTAATTTGCCATATTTCACTTATTTATTGAATTATTTCTTAATAATTCAACATTTCCACTTAAACATAACCAAATTATTTTCTCTAAAATATTCAAATAATTCATATAATTTCCACAAAAATTCATGAACACACTATTTCACAATTATTACCATTTTATGGCTTAATTTCATTCAAATACACAAAATACACATCAATTCTTTTTAGAACCCTATTCGGCCAACAAAGGAAGTATACCTTACATATGCATTTAAATTCATTTAAGATTCCTAATATGTTTATTCAAGGTCTAATTTCACTATTCTGATGTCAATTTCAATTTTACCCCTTTTCTCAATATTTTCCCTAAGTTACATAAAGGAAATTAATTCAAACTTAAGGAAAATGTTAGGATTTATTAGTCACTAACCTTTTTTTCTTGTTCAAGCTTGCCTAGACTTCCTTTCCTTTGCCTTTAGCCTTAGCAATTTGATCTTCCTCTTGAATACCCAATATGGCTGAATCTTTAAGCATAAAAAACCCTAATTTTTTGATCTCTAATGCTCAAAATAACAACAAAAATGAACTATAGGCACCTTAATTTAGTAGTAGACACCTTAAAACCAAATTAAAATCATGAATTTCTCTTACCTTCCTTTGTCACCTAAACCTTTAACCTTTGATTTCTCTTGCTTTCCTTCCTCAAACCAAAGAATAGAGGGCTGAATAATGGTTTAGAGCGATAGAATTAACTTTCTTATGTTTGGATTTGGTGTGAATTTTAAGTGATATGAAAGAAATTTGAGAGAGAAAAAGCCAATGGAGGATTCGGCCAAGAAGAGGAAGAAGGAGAGAGTGAAAACTTCTGGTATTCTATAGATTTCCCCACCGTTTATACCTCTTCTCATGGAAAAAATCTTGGGCCTAACCCATAAACCCAAAGCCCATTAATTATCCATTAAAATATCCTAATTACTTTCTCTCACTTTCCAACTACAAATCACTTCAATTTTCATTCTATCATTCTTACCACACCAAAAATAGATTGTACGCAAAATTCCAGCTCAATCGGAGCCCGTCACCAATCTGATTCAATTAAATCGGTCCGATTCAAAAATTACTAGTGTCGCTAAAAAATTTACTTTTTATTACCAAAATATTCTACATGAAATTTAAGGATTACCTAAAAATTTTGGTAATTTTTGGAGTTCATTTGCTATTTTTTAAAAATTCATGCAAAATCAAGCCAACCTTCTTATAATAAAAATTGACTTGCTAGCTTTTTTGTATTTTTTATTTTTGGAGGCCTATTTGATCTCAGTTTCACTTCAAATTTCAATCCTGGACTCACCATGACTAATATTTTTCGATGATCAAATAAAATATTTTTCACTTCCGGGTGTGCTTTTCAGCCCGATAATACTATTCACCATCGACATTTATTGTTTACGGCTGACCTGATGTTGAGGCCATTATAGTGGTCAACTGAGCAATGAAGGGGAACTCAAGAACTTTTTAAAGGCTTTAAAGGCAAACTGGCTTTCCGACCTCAACTCAAAGTTTTTATGATTTTTTAAAGCCTTATAGAATGGATGGCATCGTTGGCCAAATAGAAGATGAACCTTCCAAGAGCTGTAATCTTCCTATTTAGTATCTGCACTTTCATGATTGACTTCAATGATCTATCTTCAAAATGGCCTCGATCTTTGTTGGGTTTGCTTCTATTTGCCTTTTCAAAATCACAAAGCCTAGAAACTTACCAGACCGAACTCCGAATATGCACTTCTCTAGATTCAACTTAAGGCCAAACTTTCTAAGGGTGAAAAATG